>JAJAGP010006326.1:0-22800 GCA_025084515.1 Ancistrus triradiatus | reverse complement strand
CACTCCAGGACCTTGAAATGCTTTTTACGGTGCCACTCATTCGTTGCCCGAGCGGTGTGTTTGGGATCATTGTCATGCTGGAAGCCCCAGCCATGTTCCATCTTCAATGCTCTCACTGATGGAAAGAGGTTTTGGCTTAAAATCTCACGATACATGGCCCTGTTCATTCTTTCCTTAACACGGATCAGTCGTCCTGTCCCCTTTGCAGAAAAACAGCCCCAAAGCATGATGTTTCCACCCCCATGCTTCACAGTAGATATGGTGTTCTTGGGATGTGACTCAGCATCCTTTTTCCTCCAGTTGAGTTTTTACCAAAAAGTTCTATTTTTGGTTTCATCTGACCACATGATATTCTCCCAATCCTCTTCTGGATCATCCATATGCTCTCTGGCAAACTTCAGACGGGCCTGGATATGTACTGGCTTAAGCAGGGAGGCACGCCTGGCACTGCAAGATCTGAGTCTCTCTTGGTGTAGTGTGTTACTGATGGTAGCCTTTGCTACTTTGGTCCCAGTTCTTTGCAGGTCATTCATCAGGTCCCTCTGTGTAGTTCTGGGATTTTTGCTCACCGTTCTCATGATCATTTTGACCCCATGGGATGAGATCTTGCATGGAGCCCCAGATCAAGGGAGATAATCAGTGGTCTTGTATGTCTTACAATTGCTCCCACAGTTGACTTATTCACATCAACCTGCATGGCTATTGTAGATTCACTCTTCCAGCCTACAATTTTCTTCCTGGTGTCCTTCAACAGCTCTTTGGTCTTGGCCATGGTTGAGTTCGGAGTTTGACTGTTTGAGGCTGTGGACAGGTGTCTTTTATACAGATAACGAGGTCAAACAGGTGCCATTAATACAGGTAACGAGTGGAGGACAGAAGAGTTTCTTAAAGAAGAAGTTACAGGTCTGTGAGAGCCAGAAATCTTGCTTGTTTGTGGATGACCAAATACTTATTTTCCACGATGATTTACAATTAAATTCTTTAAAAATCCTACAATGTGATTTCCTGTTTTTTTTTCCTCATTTTGTCTCTCACAGTTGAAGTGTACCTATGATGAAAATTACAGACCTCTCTCATCTTTCTAAGTAGGAGAACTTGCACAATCAGTGGCTGACTAAATACTTTTTTGCCCCACTGTATATATAATGATGAATACTTTTTAACAATTACATTCAAGCCATTAAAATAACCACAACTCTTTAATTAAAATATCTGAGTCAAAACAGTATCATTATTCTGAATAAATCATGCAAAATAGAGATGCACTGTCTTTTATGCATTATAATATATGGCCAATATGCAGAATACATCCTTTAAAGGTAATTCATGTTTTGGTCAACTTAATTTCATTTGTTAATAAATATGTATTTTTGTATTTCAGGCCTGAAACACTGAATGAGGTAATACAAACTAAATAAGGATGTGATTAAAACAGGTGATGTCAACAGGTGATTGTAATCATGATTTGGCACAAAAGCAGAATCAATGAAAGTCTTTGAGGAGCAAAGATGGGCAGATGATCTCCACAAATAAAGATGGGAAAGGATTTGTGTATTTCAGTCCTACCTTTTTTCTGATTTGCCTTGTTTTGCATTGTCTTGTTGAAAAATGCATGGACATCCCTGCAGCTGATAATAGTCTAGATGGTCCCATTTGTCTTTTGTCTGGTGCACACGGGATCCATTTCTCCCAAAACAGATCTGGAATACTGATTCTTTTGATCACAATACACAATTCCATGGTCTGTCCCAGTAGGCTCTGAGTCCAGATAAGTTGGCTTCTGGAAACTAGCCAGAACCAGAACTCCAGAATATGCTTCTGTAAATGGTTAACATAAGTGTAAGTCTTTGCACAGTAACTTTTAAGTGGCATTTGTGAATGTAACTGTGGATTGTAGTGTCAAGTCAAGTCAGATTTATTTATATAGCGCTTTTTACAATGGAGCATTGTCTCAAAGCAACGTTACAATTTTAGATTATCTTCTAATGTCTAGGACCAATCCCAAATTGAGCAAGCCTAGGGCAACAGTGGAAAGGAAAAACTCCCTAAACATTATGAGGAAGAAATCTTGGGAGGACCAAGGCTTAAAAAGGGACCCAACCTCCTTGGATGGCGTATATGATAAATGTAAGAATGAAACTAATTATTCTACTCAAATAAATCTTATAGTAATAGTTAAAATAAAAATAACGTAAAAATATGCCTAGTGACATTATTTACTCTGATACACAGAGTCACTTTAGGATCTTGAGTCCTCGGCAGGAAAGTCCTTTGTGGCACATCACCCACAGCCAACCGGAGAAGGAGAGAGTTACTGCTCTCTGGTGTGGCCCTGGTATGGTGGGGCTGGAGCTGATGATGGAAACAACTTGAGTCAAGCTGAATTGGATGAACATCTTAGTCTGTGGGGCTGGAACTGGTACCAGAATGGCATCACAAAGGTTTGCTAAAGTAATCCCTTGCCCATGTGGTTATATGAATGACGGTTCTTGATGTAGTGCAGTCTGAGGGACTGGATATTGTGGAAGTTAAGGATAGGCTTATGCCCTTGCCCATTACAGTATGCACTGAAATTCCTCCAGATTCCTTTAATCCTTCAATCATATCATGCACTGTAGAGGGATATGCAAATTATTTCCAACCATTCTTTGAGGAACATTGTTTTAAAACATGTGACTAATTTTGTCATGCATTTGTTGACAAACTAGAGATCCTCTGCCCATCTTTCCTCTTCAGAGACTCTTCGTGAATTCTGCTTTTGTCGCAAATCATGATTATAACCACCTATTGACATTACATGTTTGAAATCACATAATCATTTAGGATTTTTACCCCATTACTAGCCCTTATTATTGCCCATGCTAACTTTTTTGGAATGTGTTGCAGTTATGAAATGCAGGAATGGATGTATTAATGGATGTAATAAATTAAATGAATTTAATCAGAGAAAACCATGAAATATCTTGGGCTAATACTGTCTTCAATGAAATAAAAATAATAGAAAATGTAAGGAACAATAGGTACTACATATATACATACACACATACCTGTCTGAGTATTTTAGAATAGAAACACTGTATTTAGCAGATATTCTTGAAGCAGGTCCTGTGTTTCTTTTTCCTGCTGCATTTTGAATGCTGGTTGTCATAGCTCAAACCGACAATGACACATAAAGATAATTCTCATATATTGTAAGCAAGGTTCAAGGGAACCACCTTCTGAGGGTTCAGACAAGAAAATATAAATTAAGTGATCACAAATGGCTTCTAAATTTGTATCCACTGCAGTGAACACCATGCATGAACGGGTTAAATTGTACTGCTGAGAAGATTAATGCTGAGCATAATCTCAAAATAAATGTTTAATCATATTGAAGGTTGCTTTTCACAAGAAAAGCTACTGCTGCTCACAATCCAGCTAATTAAAAAATGGTGAATGCAGCTGTATTTTTCCTAGCCACAGTTTTCCAACCTATTTTCAGGTACAGTTTGTCAAAATTGTGCATAACAACACTTTGTATATTAGTGTTGGGTGGTATACCAGTATTTATATAAGTATTTGGTCACAAACGTTCAACTCAATACTCTGTAACATAACCTTTGTTGGCAATGACAGAGGTCAAATGTTTCCTGCAAGTCTTCACCAGGTTTGCACACACTGTAGCTGGTATTTTGGCCGCAGATTTCCTCTAGAGCAGTGATGTTTTGGGGCAGCACAGACTTTCAACTCCCTCCACAAATTTTCTATAGGGTTGAGGTCTGGAGACTGGCTAGGCCACTCCAGGACCTTGAAATGCTTTTTACGGAGCCCTTCTTCATTGCCTGAGCAGTGTGTTTTAGATCATTGTCATGCTGGAAGCCCAAGCCCCGTTCCATCTTCAATGCTCTAACTGATGGAAAGAGGTTTTGGCTTAAAATCTCATGATACATGGGCCCCATTCATTCTTCCCTTAACACGAATCAGTCGTCCTGTCCCCTTTGCAGAAAAACAACACCAATGCATGATGTTTCCACCCCCATGCTTCACAGTAGGTATGGTTTTTCTTGGGATGCAACTCAACATTCTTCTTCCTCCAGAAACGACGAGTTGAGTCTTTACCAAAAAATTCTGTTTTGGTTTCATCTGACCACATGATATTCTCCCAATTCTCTTCTGGATCATCCATATGCTCTTTGGCAAACTTCAGACGGGCCTGGACATGTACTGGCTTAACCAGGGGAACACGCCTGGCACTGCAGTATCTGAGTCCCTCTTGGCGTAGTGTGTTACTGATGGTAACCTTTGTTACTTTGGTCCCAGCTCTCTGCAGGTCATTCATCAGGTCCCTCCGTGTAGTTCTGGGATTTTTGCTCATCATGATCATTTTGACCCCACAAGATGAGATCTTGTGTGGAGCCCCAGATCGAGGGAGATTGTCAATGGTCTTGTACAATTTTCTTCCTGGTGTCCTTCAACAACTCTTTGGTCTTGGCTATGGTTGAGTTTGGAGTCTGACTGTTTGAGGCTGTGGACAGGTGTCTTTTATACAGATAACGAGGTCAAACAGGTGCCATTAATACAGGTAACGAGTGGAGGACAGAAGAGTTTCTTAAAGAAGAAGTTACAGGTCTGTGAGAGCCAGAAATCTTGCTTGTTTGTGGATGACCAAATACTTAGTTTCCACCATGATTTACAATTAATTTCTTTAAAAATCCTACAATGTGATTTCCTGGATTTTTTTTCTCATTTTGTCTCTCACAGTTGAAGTGTACCTATGATGAAAATTACAGACCTCTCTCATCTTTCTAAGTAGGAGAACTTGCAAAATCAGTGGCTGACTAAATAATTTTTTGTCCCACTGTACACCACAGCCTAGCCTAGCCAGGCATAGGGCTGTGCGATATGACTGTATGTATTGTCTGATGAGAGAAAAAACATCTTCAGTTTAATATTATTATTATTATCTATTGTCTGTTTCATACATGCACTATGACAGTCTTTTCATGGTTTGGTTGACGCATCGTTAAGGTGACACAAGCAAACTGGAGGAGAGTGAACGCAACACGATACAGGGTTATTTCGAACAGGAGAGACCAGCAAGCACAAAACGAGGAGGTCGTACATAAAAGAAGAGATACTTTTGACATGGTTTGGGTATGAAAAGGGTGACACTGATCAGAAACGCATACTTTGCAACTATGCCACAGATCAGTTCCCATAACTGCTTCCACACAACTGACCTCTTTTACCACTAGTGTTGCACGGTATACGATACTAGAAAAGTATCGCGATACCTTGCCATTAAGAACGGTAAGAGACCTCATTTTATTAGTACTGGTATTTATGAATGACCAAGTTTGAAAGAAAAGCTTTTTCATTTATTATTGTGACTTTGCATCGATTTGCCACAGGGGGGCATTAGGTGCATGTAGCACTCTGTCTCCTCTTCTTGCAGGTAAACAGTGAATTAGAATAGAGAAAGTTTTAAACCTACCAGATAGACCAAGGGAGATGACACTTCCAACTTCCTTGTATTGAGAGCTCACAGAGCAGCAGGTTACTGAATATGATAGACAACGTTGGCCATATATCAATATGCGTGCTTTTCTGTACTTGTGTTCTTGTGTACGTGAAACGTTGTCAGTCGCAGCCCAAGTACTGTTCCATTTCTAAGTTTGCATCTAACCAAGTACACTCCAAATCCCCGGATGTGTTCTTGCTCCGCCCATGTTATCGAGGATGCATCAGAGCAGACTTGTGCGTACTTGAACGGCATAAAAACCCACAATGCATTGTCAGATCGGTAATGCTGGATGAGAGGACTCCAAACTGGAGGTATAATTTTCAAAGTAATACTGTTATTGTGTCACGGAATGAAGTTATAAGAAATTTTCTTAGGCGAGAATGTACTCGTTTAAAATTCAATTATGCGGTAAGTTTGTCAGTTCATTAAGAGCTTACTTTAAAAAATTCTCAGACGATTTTAGAGATGTGATGTAAAGTTATTACCTTATTTATTATGTATTATATGTATTATTTATTCAACCTGTATTCTAAATATGAATTGTCTGATATAAGTTGAATTTCAGGTGCTTGTTTATGTTTGGAAAGGTTTTTATTTTATGCTTAAATGAGATCGGTTCGTTGTTAGACGTAGATTAAACTATTCAGTGGAAAATACAGTGGTGCTTGAAAGTTTGTGAACCCTTTAGAAATTTATATATTTCTGCATGAATATGAGCTAACAAGTTTTAAAAGTAGATAAAGAGAACCCAGTTAAACAAATGAGACAACAATAATATATCTTATTTATTGAGGAAAATGATCCAATATTACATAAGTATGTG
Organism: Ancistrus triradiatus; assembly: GCA_025084515.1. Taxonomy (NCBI): domain Eukaryota; kingdom Metazoa; phylum Chordata; class Actinopteri; order Siluriformes; family Loricariidae; genus Ancistrus; species Ancistrus triradiatus. The sequence continues at coordinate 16,474 of JAJAGP010006326.1, read as the reverse complement.
AACCTTTAGGATTAGCAATTAATTTGAAGGTGAAATTAGAGTCAGGTGTGTTCAATCAGTGGGATGACAGGTGTGAGTGGGACCCCATGTTTCTTTATTTTTTTTATTTATTTTTTTTAAGAACAGGGATCTATCAAAGTCTGCTCTTCACAACACGTTTGTGGAAGTGTATCATTACATGAACAAAGAAGACTTCTGAGGACCTCAGAAAAAGAGTTGTTGATGCTCATCAGGGTGGAAAAGGTTACAAAACCATCTCTAAAGCGTTTGGACTCCACCATTCCATAGTCAGACAGGTTGTGTACAAATGGAGGAAATTCAAGACCATTGTTACCCTCCCCAGAAGTGGTTGACCAACAAAGATCACTCCAAGAGCAGGGCATGCAATAGTTCACATAGGTCACAAAGTACTCCAGGGTAACTTCTAAGCAACTAAAGGCCTCATTCACATTGGCCAATGTTAATGTCCATGAGTCCACCATCAGAAGAACAACTGAACAACAATGGTGTGCATGGCAGGGCTTCAAGGAGAAAGCCACTGCTCTCCAATAAGAACATTGCTGCTTGTCTGCAGTTTGCTAAAGATCACTTGGACAAGCCAGAAGGCTGCATAAGAACCTTATCCCATCTGTGAAACATGGTGGTGGTGGTGTCGTGGTTTGGTGCGTCTGGGCCAGGACAGCTTGCCATCATTGATGGAACAATGAATTCTGAATTATATCAGAGAATTCTAAAGGAAAATGTCAGGATATCTGTCCATAAACTGCATCTCAAGAGAAGGTGGGTCATGCAGCAAGACAACGAGCCTGAGCACACAAGTCGTTCTACCAAAGAATGGTTAAAGAAGAATAAAATTCATGTTTTGGAATGGCCAAGTCAAAGTCCTGACTTTAATCCAATCGAAATGTTGTGGAAGGACCTGAAGTGAGCAGTTAATGTGAGGAAACCCACCAACATCCCAGAGTTGAAGCTGTTCTGTATGGAGGAATGGGCTAAAATTCCTCGAAGCCGGTGTGCAGGACTGATCAACAGTTACAGGAAACGTTTCTTCTTCTTCTTCTTCTTCTTCTTCTTTCGGTTCTCCCTTTATCAGGGTCACCACAGCGAGTTAAACGTTTCCACCTCACCCTGTCCTCCACGTCCTCTACTCTCACCCCAACTCCCTGCATATCTTCATTTACCACAACCAAATAACTCCTCTTTGGTCTTCCTCTCCGTCTCTTGCCTGGCAGCTCCATCTCCAACATCCTCCTACCAACATATCCACTATCCCTCCTCCGCACATGTCCAAACCATCTCAGTCTTCCCTTTCGAATTTTGTCTCCCAATTTTCCAACCTGTGCTGTCCCTCTGATGATCTCATTCCTAATCCTGTCCACCCTAGACACTTCTAAAGAGAACCTCAACATCTTAAGTTCTGCCACCTCCAGCTCTGCTTCCTGTCTCTTTGTCAGTGCCACTGTCTCTAAACCCTACAAAAACAAGGTTTGGCCACTACTCTTTAAAAATCTTTCCTTTCACTTTTGCTGCGACCCTTTTGTCACACAGCAGTCTTGACACTCTTCTCCACCCACTCCATCCTGCCTGTACTCTCTTCTTTACCTCCTTTCCACACTCCCCATTTCCTTGGAAAGTTGATCCCAAGTACCTGAACTCCTGGACCTTTGTGACCACTGATCCCTGTAGCCTGACTGTTCCACCTGCCTCCCTTTCATTTACACACATGTATTCTGTCTTACTACAGTTGACTTTCATTCCTCTCCTTTTCAGATTATACCTCCACCTCTCCAAGTTCTCTTCTACCTGTTCCCTGTTCTCACTACAGATCATAATGTCGTCTGCAAACATCATAGTCCACGGCGAATCCTGTCTGACATTTAATTGCAGTTATTGCTGCACAGGGCGATTAATGCTCACTGTGTAAAAGTCTTAATAACAATGTCGCCTTTCTAATCAAATTAATTTCAATAATCAAATTATTAATGGTATACATTATCTATTCATTGCAAAAATGTATTTCTGGGTTTTTATTTGTTAGTAAAAAAGTTCTTTCATCTATTATTCTTTTACGTTTCCTGATGTTTTAGGTTTTTTGTTGTGGTATTGTTTCACTATTAGTATTGAGATACTTTAGGCAGGTATCATATCAAAGTTATAATTTTGGTATCGAGACAACACTTATTTACCACCATCGCAAACATCATCTGTTAGAGATGCACTGATCGATCGACCAGAGACGTTTTTAGCTTGATCACTGGTGATTGGATCAGTCACATATATCCGATTCTTATTTTACTAACTTTAATTCAGAACTCAGTAGCTGAAACACAACTCAGCAGCTTGGCGGTTTGTTTATAATGAGATGTTCATGATAATAAAGTGTTGTGTTTTGAGTGCTACTTAGTCAAATAAAATGGTCTCTCTCTTTATTGGTAGAGCACTAGTTTAGGAGACTAATAACTAGGGATGTACAGGCAAAAGCCAGCCAGGATTTAAATGAATAAAATTGCCATTTAATCACCAATCTAAACTGAAAAATCCTTAATATCAAAGTAAAAACATTTTGAGAACTTAAAAAAAAAATCAAAAACTGACAGCTCATTTAATTACTATTCAGATCCTTTTGCTGTGGCAATTAAAGCTGAGGTCGTATGAATCCTGCTTTGGATGTCCTTGAGAAGTGTCAAGAGCTTGACTGGAATCCACCTGTTGCAGACTGATCTGATTGGCTTAGTTTAGAAAGGCACACATCTACATATATTAATACAAGCCAACTGACCGATTAATTCTCTATAGCACTAGAGAAAATGATGGCAAGGCCTAAAGTTTCTGCAAGGGTGTAATGCATTTTTATAGCTTTATGTCTCCTCGAGTATGGTAAAATGAAATAAGTTAAACCCACCAGGATTTTCTTAGAGTTGCCATGTTCAGCAAAACTGAGTAACCTGGTGAGAGGTTACTTTGTCAGGGTCAGTGACAAAGACAGAACGGTCACTCAAACCGAGCTTTAAAAGTCTTTTGCAGACAAGGTACCTACCGAACGGATGTCAGCAAGACTGAATCAGAACTTTATTTCTGAGGCAAGATTGAGGTAAGAGGCAGTAAAAAGCAGTTGGAGATTTGCCAAACTTCATTTAATGAACTCTTAAGAGCATGATGACAAACTTTCTCAGGTCTGATGAGACTAAAATATTATGAAATGGAACTCTTTGGGCATAACTCAAAGCACTATACTTAGTGAACAGCAGATGCTTCTCATCACATGGCTTTTACTATCATAATGGTGAAGCATGGTGGAGGCCACAGTGTTATGCAGAGGGGGCTCTCAACTGTAGGGACAGGGAGAAAGGTCAGAATGGAGAAAGTGATGAATGCAGCAAAATACAGAGAGGTCCATGAAGAAAAACTGAGCTAGAGTGCATTCAACCTCAGACTATGGTGACTTTCAGCAAGACAGTGACATGAAGCATACAGCCAAGACAACACTGCAGGCTTGGAAGACATGCCGAAAGAATATTCCTGTACAACATCTCTTGCAGGATATGCTGTACACAATAATGCTGCATTATGTTCTCTGTTATCAGTATTGGTAATATCCTGTATATATCCTATGTATACATATAATGGGATATTAGCTGTCTTCTTAAAAATAAATAGATACAGCTTTTTATGTATGAGATTAAGTAGTTCAGATTGCAAGCAGGTTACATCCTTAGAGAACAATCAGTAGGTGGTACCAGTCACAGATTGCTTAATTAGCTACAGCCTTACTAAATAGGATGCTTGTTTATCACACCCAAAAATCATGGCCACATCACAACAGACCTTGCACTCTGCCTTTTTACATACATACAGCATCTCTTAGTATGGTCCTTAATTAGATGGTAATTGGAACCATGTTTTTTCTGCTCAGTATAGATAATACTACATAATTCTTATAATTGTTTTTTTTTTATTTTTTTTTTACTGTGTGTATATTCTGTTATGAAATGGATTGGAAAGGTTGGCTGTATTGTTTTTGATCTCTCTGAAGAGGGAGCATTAGCCAATAGCCATGCGCAGTTTTTTATGTGCGCCTTTAACATGTAAGCGAAGGATTCTGCATTTAAACAGATTAGTTGTTGCTTGTGAAGCACAGGCTTCAGACTGAATCAATCCAAATTATAGGCAGTGGTTGAAGTAGTGGGATTAGATATAATTCAATAGCAATTGTAGATTGTTTGGAATGATGCAATTTTAGTTTTGATTATTGGGCTGTACAGAATTTCAAGAATCAATCCAACTGAACTGTAGAAGTTTGTCATTTCAGTGAGCAAACCTTCTAGATGTGAATGAATTCAGACGTGATTTATCTCTGTATTATCATGCTATTTTTTGGAGTGGGGAGTTGGGCATTTATATAGGTTTGTAGGTTACTCTATGTATGCTTATTTATGTAATCCAAACAGCGGTTCCATGCCGAAGACATGGTTGTGTTCAAAATGGATCACTAACCCATAAATTAGTGATGCCTAATCAGTAATGTGGTATTTAGGTTTAACAAACCCTCGAGTGGCCGAAACTTAAGAAACCTGAACTGAATTATGAATTAAAGTTAGTAAAAGCACTGCTATTAAAATCACTGTGCTGCTCATATATATATGTACAGTGGTGTGAAAAAGTGTTTGCCCCTTCCATTTTTTGCACTTAAGTGTTTTGGAACATCAAACCAATTTAAATATTGGTCAAAAACAACACAAGTAAACATAAAATGCAGTTTTTAAATGAGGGTGTTAATTATTAACGGAGAAAAAAAAATCCAAACCTACATGGCTCTGTATGAAAAAGTGATTGCCCCCCCTTGTTAAAACATAACTTAACTATGGTTTATCACACCTGAGTTCACTGTCTCTAGCCACACCCAGGCCTGATTATTGCCACACCTTTTCTCAATCAGGACATGACTTAAATAGGACCTGCCTGACAAAGTGAAGTACACCAAAAGATCCTTAAAAGCTACATATCATGCCGAGATCCATAGAAATTCAGGAACAATTGAGAAAGAAAGTAACTGAGATCTATCAGTCTGGAAAGAGTTATAAAGCCATTTATAAAGCTTTGGGACTCCAGCGAACCACAGTGAGAGCCATTATCCACAAATAGCAAAGCCATGGAACAGTGGTAAACCTTCCCAGGAGTGGCCTGATCCCCACGATTTTTTGGAAAACATTCTGTGGACTGACGAGACAAAAGTTGAACCCTTTGGAAGTTGTGTGTCCCATTACATCTGGCGTAAGAGTAACAAAGCATTTCAGAAAAAGAACATTATACAACAGTGAAATATGCTGGTGGTAGTGTGATGGTCTGGGGCTGTTTTGCTGCTGCAGGACCTGGAAGACTTCCTCATGATAAATGGAACTATGAATTCTGCTGTCTACCAAAAAACCCTGAAGGAGAATATTCGGCTATCTGTTTGTGACCTCAAGCTGAAACGAACTTGGGTTCTGCAGCAGTACATTGATCCAAAACACACCAGCAAGTCCACCTCAGAATGGCTAAAGAAAAACAAAATGAAGACTTTGGAGTAGTCAAAGTCCTGACCTGAATCCTATCGAGATGCTGTGACATGACCTTAAAAAGGCTGTACCTGCTTGAGAACTCTCCAGTGTGGCTGAATTACAACAACTCTGCCAAGATGAGTGGGCCAGAATTCCTCCACAACGCTGTAAAAGATTCATCGCAAGTTATCACAGTTGGGCTAAGGGTGGCCCAACCAGTTATTACGTTTAGGGGGCAATCACCTTTTCACACAGGGCCATGGAGGTTTGAATTTTTCTTTCTTTTAATAATGAAAACCTTCATTTAAAAACTGCATTTTGTGTTTTCATGTGTTGTCTTTGACTAATATCCAAATTTGTTTCATGTTACGAAACACTTAAGTGTGACAAACATGCAAAAAACAAAACACAAAAAGGAAATCAGGAAGGGGCAAACACTTTTCACACCGCTGTATATGATGAAGGCTTTGATTACTACAGGGTTTACGTCGCCCTACAACATTACACAAATCAGAATGCATGAAACAGTTGCCGAATATAAACAGGTTTTATTGTGCAATCCGCAACGTATTAAAAACAAAGCTTAAAAAAAGAGAGTGAGAAGTATTTTCGCTCTGGTAAGACATACCCTGAATTCAGTGGGTTAATAATTGATCTGAACCAGTCTCAAGAGTTACTGCATTCGTAATCTTGTTTTACATTTCCATCTCCGATATCACATGGTTTATAATCAATTTCTGAGTTCTGTTCTTTAATCTGACAGAGCCTTTCCCAGCTCTTAACAGACTAGGCTGTGGTGTATGTGGGACTGTGGTAGTCTAGTGGTTATGGTATTGGACTATGGACCAGAAGGTCCAGGGTTTAAATGCCAACCTGCCACTGCTTTGGGCAAGACTCTTAACCCACAATTCCTTGGATTGTAATTGTATCAGTTGTAAGTTGCTTTGGATAAGGGCATCTTTACCCCTTCAGGTGCTCTTGTACATTCTCAAGGGTAAATCTTTGTATGTTATGCTGGTTAGTGAGCTTTACCCAGTATGCTGTTCGGCGATGTAGTTCTACTCAGCACTCAGCTGCGCTTCTAGTAGCGAAAAATATTCTATAATTTGTTGCCTATTTCTTAGAGCTGTGTTTTTGCTGTGCACCTGTATGGAGGTATGTGAAAAATGCAAACTGTACGGGAAATTAACACCTGAAATGGGAAACCGGCCAGCACTAGGGGGCAACAACACAAATGTTGCTATTCTTTAATACGGTATGTAATAAAGGAGTGTTGGGGGCAGTCTCTGTGTGTGTGTGTGTGTGTGTGTGTGCCTGTGTTGTGTTGATAATTTCAGGGAAAGGAAAAAATAAACTTAAAAAAAGTTGTATGCAAATGCTTATTTTAGATCTATCTTGTTTATTACATAAACAAGAACATAATCAAACTTTGCAGTGCATTGACAAGCCCACAAACATAAAAATTATTATTTTTAGGTCAGATATATTACTATAATATCAGAGTCAATACACTGTACATTCTGATATTTCCCATCCTCATTCCAGTACGCACCGCCTAATACTCTGGGATTGGATAGTAGTCAGGAGCTCCATATCTGCAAGTCCTGCATCAAGTTTAATTTCAGATTAATGAGATGCTTATGTAATCCATGAAAAAGTGGTCTGACCATAATGTAAATGGTCAATAGGAAAGCAGTGTAGCAGTGTTGATGAGCAATGACAAATTATAGAAAACTACGAATGCTCAAAACAGTACTGGTAACTTTTTAAAAAGTCTTTTAATTGGATGGCCACCTCAGCCTCTTGTAGATTGACGCCGGTTACATATGTATACTGACAAGAGGGGAATGATGTGTAGGTGACGCATCAGCGCTGGAGAGACACTGCTGCTGTCAGACTGCTCTGAAATATACTGTATAGGAATAGCAGGATGATATGTGATTTTACACTTCCTCCCTTCTTTCTTCAGGTCACATTTTCTATAATTTCTACCATGGTATTACATAGTTTATTAGTAAATGTGCACATTCACGACTTGCCTCTCGTTGGACTGTGGAATTGGGTTCTCTTAATTGCAAGTTTGGATGGCTGTGCTCTTTATGTTGCTGTGTAAAGCGAATGTGCTTTACTTCTCTTGATTCCCAGATCTTTGGCGGGTCAGCTCTTTAATGGGACACCCAGCAGCTCAGGATGAATTTTCTCTTCTTATTTTTAGGCTCAGATGCACATATTGCAGATAGGGAAGCAACTCCTGATGCCCATCATATTGTTTTCATGGTTTTTCCCTCCGCAGTTATGATCAGTAGAATATTTCAGCTATACCATGATGAGACAATAGATTGAATCAGAAGTTCTGTGCAATGCATTATGGTTTTTCTGTTTCTGTCCACCTGTTTCACAGTGTAATGGGGGATTTTCCTTAGCCTCCATTTATCTTACTCTCAATCCCTTTGTCTATCCTTGTCCTTCTCTTTTCACCTCTCAAGATATGAATATAACTACTTCTTATGTGTTGAATTGGAATCTTCAGTTGCTTGTTTCTTGAAGTGTGTAGCCCTTTGTGTTCTGCTGAGGCAGATTTTTCAGGAGATTTTTACATTTTTGGCACTTTTTATCTATGTAATGGGAAAAAAAATAGGATTAAAACCCAGACTCAATCCTATTGTTAGCACGATAACATTTCGTTAGTGACACACACACAATGGTGGGGCATTTTCATATTGTCGTGTATGCTGCCTTTAGTTGTAGGTGAGTTGCATGCAGTTTCATGATTGCTGCAGCTGAAATATGGCTTAATGTGCAGGTGTAAATGACGTTTTGGTACAACAGCAATTCTAGAGAGCTCTCAAGATATCGTCTTTGGTGAATAAACATACCTGCAGCTCCGTCCCTCTTGTTCATTCGTTTTCGACTGCAGAGTATTTGACATTATGCTTATTTTTGGCACTGACATAGCCAAACTTCTGCACTGTTTACTAAAGGGAAAAACTGTTAGGTCAGTCTATATATTTGTGATTAATTACAATTAACTGCAGAAAATAATTAAATTAATCAAGTTTATTGCACACCAAGAAACATGACTTACAATGTATGGTTGATGCATTTAAAACAGATAACAATAGGATTACCTGTCTGACAAGAGTGTTCAAAAACAATGATCTCTCTTTTCTCCTTCTAGTAAGCATCTGCACTATAAAACATCACAGTGTACTTATGTCTTTTCAAGCAATTTGGCTGTCTGCTACATTGACTTGCAGGGAGAAAGAAATGGATTTTTATACAAAAGCAGCTTTCTTAGATTGAGTCCAGTCTTTTAAGTGCTGTCTGTAATTATCGTGGCAGCCAGATGTGCTAAAAACTCAATGCACAATGTTTTTGTGCAGATTTTGCATGAAAATAGACAGTAAGGTACAATATGAATATCAACAGGAACTGAAGGAAATGAACTTTTTGGAGAGGTGCACTTCATTTTCAGCCTTTTAATATAGAGCATTTGCACTGCCTTTTAATTTTGTGTGACTGGGTGTTTTTCATCTGTTCACTGTCTGCAGTAAAATCTCTTTGTGCCAGAATAACAACGTTCTGACCTATTGAGAGTGATGCGAGGTTTCTGAATGTCCAGTAGCTTGTCCTATACCTATCAGTACACATGCAGACACCACACTGCGCTAGTCCTTCAAGATAAGGACTGTACTGCAGCCATTAGGCTTAGCTTTGACCCAATTTCCTTTTTATTTCTCTAGTGGTGCCAGAAGAGTGTGCCTAATGTGAATCTAGTTGGTCTTCAATTTTTTTTTATTTATGTTATAGTAGTGGTCTGATTTGTTCTCCATTGTCACAGTGAAGACAGTGGTTGTAGACCCTTAGACCAAAGTGAATTTTTGCTTCAATTGAATTGTATTTCCTTCCCCAAGAGACGCGGCTAGTGCAGCAACACTGTGTTAAAATTCAGTGTGTTTATACTTCTGACCTACCTTTATTCAAATCAAGAGGTTGTGACTGAATGCTGAAATTGTACATAACTGGTGAAATAGAGAAGAAAATAAAACAGATTTCATAGGGCCCAACATGTGGCAGATGGCAGCTGAAGACTTTGTGGGTCAAGGTAAATAAATGAACCATAGCTGTGTGCTCTGGAAAAAAAACCCAGCTCCATCCCTGCTGGTGTCAGCTGCTCACTCTCAGCCAAAGTCAGTGTGCAGGGTTCATCTGCTGGTCTTTGGAGCATAAGTGAAGAGGAAGCCAATGATTTATTAGCTCAGATCAGCTCCTTTTCTTATTTCAGATTTATCAGTTATGCTACAACAGGTTTATCTAAGATCACCGTGTACATAGACTGCAGAAACAGTTTTCTATTGTATTCCTTTAACTTAGCCAGTGGTGTATTCCATAATCAAAATAAGAACAAGCATCATTCTAGAAATTCTAATGCACTGTTAGGTGATCCTGAGTCTCTCTGAAAGTGGTGAGATTATACCTTTTGCTCTCTATATTTCACCCAATAGTTTGGACTTGATATTATATCAATCTCTTTTGAGATGCATGCTTGGTTTCAGGAAATAAATGTCATATTCCTACTTACTTGAGTTGTGGACCAAAATTAAATTGCCATGATCACATTATCTTAGAACTCAGTCAACAATCAGCCACCATTTTCTGCTTGTGTAATACAAGTTATTTTATTGCATAGCACATTCAATAAAACAATTAAATCAAATATTCTCATCCATGCCAGTTGCATGACAATTCACTGACATGGCATTTCTCAGACCCTATGTTCACCCTATTTGCTTGTCTTATGAGCTATAATTTGGCTCTGTCTGGGTTTTTATTGCTGATCTAAAGAGTCATTGCCTTTATCTCACTTTCAGTCCTGGCACTTTTATCTGTTCTTGCACAAAAAATGAACAAATTTATTTTTTCAGCTCTTTGAGATCTATTTTGAAGTAGTAGTAGTAGTAGTAGTAGTAGTAACAGAAACATGGAAACAAAAACAAATATTTCATCTTATTATTCTGGTTTCACACATCCACAGTGGTCCACAGGACATTGTCCAGATGGCGTTACATGTTAGACGCAGTATGAGGTTATCTTGATATTAGCAATCAGATAAATCACAGCCAGTGTTACATTGTGTTATTGGCAGCACTCATACCTGTCATGTATAATCATTTATAACCTGCCATTTTCTAAACTTCAAAAAATTATCTGTGGGGGATCAGCAGTTAAGAAATGGACTATTGATCAAAGACTTCAGGTTTCAAGTGCCCTGTCAAACCTCCACATTTGGACACATGAGCAGGGCAGTTAATCCTTATTCTGTCAAATAGATATGCAGCCAACTCCGGAATCCTTGGCACATTTGATAAAAAATGGGGAAGAGGGTGTAAAAATGTCTTGTTGTTAATTAGCACACTTAAAATGTTGAAATGTTTGTTTAAACTTTGATTCTAACACAATAAATAAGATGTACCAGATGTAGCTGTTTACAGCACAATAGTATTTCACAATTATTCCTTAAGTATTTAGTGCCTTCTGCAGCTTCTGACTGCCAGCAAAAAAGCACCAAGTCTTCTACTACCTTGGCACAAATTTTGGAATCACCTCACTTAGAGGATGTACAACCAGCTTTTTCACTTTGTATCACAGATATGACACCAAACATGTTTTGTTTAATAGCTGTACATTCTGGTTTAATGAAACATACCTCAAGTTAATTTAATTTGTGACCAATGCATGAAGAGGAGTCTTATCAACCAAAAATACAATTAGTACTTTGTTGCTTCTCTTCTAACTTTTATGATGGCCTGAATTTTGAGGCATGGACAACAGTAATGAAAAACTTCAGTAATTCATCCTCAAGCTGATTTCAGGTGTCTCAAATGACAAATCAGATTTGCAGTACAGAGCTTTGTCACTGACCTTTTTTAAAATTTACACCATACATTTTAAATCGGATTGAGATCCATTTGTTTGCTGGCCATGCCATTGATTTGATAGGCCTTTACTGAGGAAAAGGACTGAGATGACCAAATCAGAAGCTTGTTTCTTGTGGTCATAACCATTTTTGGGTTTATTTGGATGTGTGTTTTGAATATATTGACATGGAAGAGACAACCATGGCCCAAGTGTTGCTTTTTTTTGTAAAGTCAGAGAGATTCTTGATGCCATGTACCCTAACATGGTTCCCAGGGCATCATAGATGCTTACCAATACTTAACAGCGCTGATTAGGTTATTTTCTCTATAACCTTGTTTTATACCATAACTCTGAGCTCCACTTATTTTTATTCTGACCATGGAACCTGGCTCCAGTAAAAGATCCAGCAGTGTAATGCAAACAGAAGGTGCTTTGATTTTGGTTAGTTCAAAAAGAAAAAGCCAAAGCTCCCAAAAGCCAAAATACTCGTCTGATTGTAGATATGTGCTTTCAGCTTCTGCATATCTAAAACTGTGATCTTAAAGTGTTTCCTTCTCTAACTATACCCAAGACTGTACATGGGGACAAAATACATTTGTGCCCCATGCCATTTATCTAGACTGCACTGATCTAAATAGCCAAGTTAATGTAAAATACAGCCTAACAGTCAAATATGCTATTCTGCATTTTACATGAGCTTGGCAATTCAGATCAGTGGTCTGGGTCAGTGTAGTTAATGTTTTCTGTAGCTACTATCGTGAAGATTGGGTTTTATTGAGGAAGACAAAACTGACAAAAGTCAAGTCAAGTCAGATTTATTTCTATAGTGCTTTTTACAATGGAACATTGTCTCAAAGCAACTTTTCAATTTTAAATTATCTTCTAATATCTAGAGCCAATCCCAAATTGAGCAAGCCTAGGGCGACAGTGGCAAGGAAAAACTAAGATTCAAAAAGGGACCTGACCTCCTTGGGCGGCGTAGATGATAAATCTAAGAATGGGCAAAAACATTCTTAAGGACAGAAACGTAAGTTATAACTGCATCAAGCACTGAATACTGATGAGTTTTTACTAGGTAGTGCTTAATTTAAAGTAGAGTTATGAAGTTGTGTAAAATGTGTAAAAGCTCCTCCTACCTTCTAGTTAACTTTATGTACAGTGGTGCTTGAACGTTTGTGAACCTTTTAGAATTTTCTATATTGCTGCATAAATATGATCTAAAACATCATCGGATTTTCACACAAGTCCTAAAAGTAAATAAAGAGAACCCAGTTAAACAAATGAGACAAAAATAGTATACTTGGTCATTTTTCTTTTTCGGAAAATGATCCAGTATTACATAGTAGTGAGTGGCAAAAGTATGTAAACCTTTGCTTTCAGTATCTGGTATTTCTCCGTACAGAACAGCTTCAACTCTGGGATGTTGGTGGGTTTCCTCACACACGGTTTGTCTCCCATGTATGGATGGTAAAGACAACCATTCTGAAAGTTTCTGGACTTGGGATTACCACTCATTGAAGGATTCAGATGAAAGGTGGCAGAGAGGCATTCACAGGTGTGGAAATGCTGATAAATTGAAAAAGGCCGAGGCTGAAAGCAGACCTTATGTACTGTGGGAGCAATGAAAATTCTTACGTCTTGATCTTTCACGTGTAAATACTTTTGTGTGCAAATATTGAGTGTATAGGAGATGCATGTTGTGGATGGATTATTTTGATGACACTGATTCAGGATAGTGTTAATGGCATTAATTACAGCTCAGTAGATTTTAGATTAGAGTCCTACATGACTGATATTTAACTTTATGCTACTGTGTAACTTTAATGAGGAGTGCTATGGCTTAACATAATTAACAAAAGTTGCTGAATAGTAGTAAAGGAATTATGTATATATTTAGCATAACATGAGCAGCGTCTCTTCATCTCATCTCCATCACCTGGGTACTCGGATATCTCTTTGCTCTCGATGCTACAAAATGATGAGGTTTTAAATAAATGCTTTCAGTGGTGCGGCTGCCAAAGAATCATCTAATTTAAAGTGCTGCCTTGATATTGACAAATTAGATAGGATAATGACTGCATTTAAGTGGCAGGTGTTATTCCTTTTTTGTGATTATATGGAAATAATTAATGATATTCATCTCTCTTGTTCTTTATTCTCTGAGGCTGTCTTTCTGAATCTGATGTTCCATGAGTGATTGGTGAAAGAGATTAAGGTTCATCCTCTCCGTTTACCTTCTGTTTGCTTTACATTTTTAATAAAGTGCCATTGTTGATCCAGTTTTCACTAAAGCATTTTTCAGTTATGCAGAATTTAGTTTCCATTCATTTCTGAATAACTTCCCTAAACATAGTATTAAGGGCACATAGAGTGTGTGTGTGGAACCATGTTTAGGCTGCTGTGAGATAATGGAGTGAGAACCTAGCCATGCACTTCCACACAGTAATCTACCTCAGTTGTCACACAGTCAAATTTTACATCTCTAATGTGTTTGGAAGAACCAAACCAGCATAGTATCTTGTATAGTTTTTTTCAGTTTAAAGAACTAACATTTGGTTGAGTGTCTTAACACTGTTGCAGAATTTTTCAATGACCTCTGTACCTTTGAGTCCAGTAAATCAAATGAAACGGTGGGTGTGTTTAAGGAGGTAATATTTTCTGATTTGTCAGGGTTTTTTTTTTTATATCAAATGTCTCTTCAAGTAGTAGCCATGTTTACTATAAACACACACAAAAAACTTATGATTAACTACTGTATTGCAATTACCGTGGAAAATGGTAAACATAGGATTAGTTAGCTCTTTAGGACAAAAGTGTTTCACCTTGTGGCTGTGTACTTTATAAATTCATACACTGTGATATCCATATTATAAGCCCTTGAACATTGTTGCGACAATTATTATAGCAAGATGGTTCAGTCTTCTTTGCTCCACTGTTGATTAACGATAGGTTTAAAGATGCATTAAGCATTTTTCTTAGTTGCGGCACAGTTGGACTCTCCAAGCTTAGGCTTGTGGCAGCTGACATGGCTTTCCAGGATTCTTAGAATGCTCTTTTATACAGTTTTAATATGTTCACTCTGAGCGTTTCAATCATTTGTTCGAGAAAGTGACACTTCTCGAAGTGCTGAATTGACAGTTTCCATGTGAGAGAAAAACTTTCTGCAAGTGCCAAACAGACCACATGCTTTTCCTTCAGTGTCACCTCTGTCATGTAGACGTAGTTCCTCAAGAAACTCTATTACTGTGCTAGAATTTGATGCAATGGACTGTAATGAGGCCATTTTTTAACTCTCAAGTGAGTTGGGCACAGAGGTCTCAATTACTGTGCTTCTTTGCCTTTAAACTAAGCAAGAAGTTACTTTGGGGTATTATTAACAAGTGTTATTAGGTTACAAATAAGTACTATACAGTTGCAACATGTTTGTTTTGAATGACATCAAGAACCAAATTAACAACCTGTGCCATACAGTGTATGTACAGTGGTGCTTGAAATTTGTGAACCCCATTTTCTATATTTCTGCATAAATATGACCTAAAGCATCATCAAATTTTCACACAATCTTAAAAGTAGATAAAGAGAACCCAGTTAAACAAATGAGACAAAAATATTATACTTGGTCATTTATTTATTGAGGAAAATGATCCAATATTGCATATTAGTGAGTGGCAAAAGTATGTCACCTTTGCTTTCAGTATCTGGTGTGACCCCCCAACTAAACATTTCCTGTAACTGTTGATCAGTCCTGCACACCAGCTTGGAAGAATTTTAGCCCATTCCTCCGTACAGAACAGCTTAAACTCTGGGATGTTGGTGGGTTTTCTCACATTAACTGCTCACTTCATGTCCTTCCACAACATTTCGATTGGATTAAGGTCAGGACTTTGACTTGTGCTTAGGGTCATTGTCTTGCTGCATGACCCACCTTCTCTTGAGATTCAGTTCATGGACAGATATCCTGACATTTTCCTTTAGAACTCTCTGACATAATTCAAGGTTCAAAGTTCCATCAATGATGGAAAGCCGTCCTGGCCCAGATGCAGCAAAACAGGCCCAAACCATGATACTACCACCACCATGTTTCACAGATAGGATAAGGTTTTTATGCTGGAATGCAGTGTTTCACTGGTCCCTAGCTGGCGACACAAAACGCAAAGCAGGAACAACCCTAGACAGGGCGCCAATCCATCATAGGGCATATACTAAGAGCTCACACACTATGGGCACTTTTAAGAACTCCAATTAACCTAACACACATAGAGGGGAGGACATTCAGACATGCGAAGTGCCTAGCGGGAGGCACAGGGCTCAAAGCAGAAACCATCCTAGACAGGACCCCAGTGCATCGTGTAGCGTATATACTCATACACAGACACAAACTAGAGGCACTTAAAAGACAATAATTAGCCTAGCACACATGTTTTTGTACTGTAGGAGGAAACCAGAGTACCTCGAGTTAAACTCACATGGCTATAGGGAAGATATGCAAACAGAACAGAAACTTCACACAGAAAGGACCCAGGCCACTCCACCTGGGAACGAATCCAGGACCTTTTTGCTGTAAGGCGACGGTGCTACCCACTGAACCACTGTGCCATGCTTGATTTGCAGGATAAGAAACCTAATCTGATGACAAAAAGTCTGTGCAAGTCAGTCAGTAATCAATCTACTTTTTATTAGGTGACTACATGTAGCTTTATTTTCAGTAGTATCACAAGTTCATTTTACTATAAATCAAGTAGCTTACAAGTTTTTTTGATTAACATACCAGAGTGGCAAAGGTGATAAAGCTGCATTGGATTATTAGCTGAATACAGTATACACTGTGATAGATAGACAGACAGACAGATAGGGGTGTGTGTATGTGCGTGTGTATGTGTATATTACCCAGGTTGGCTTTTTGAAAACCTTAAATCCGTGTGAGCTCCAGGTCAGCAGCAAACCCTTCAGGGGCAAACCGTCATTTTCTGCCCGGCTTGCTCCTAATCAATGAGGACAAGAATACACACACACGCACA
>JAJAGP010006325.1:0-22803 GCA_025084515.1 Ancistrus triradiatus | reverse complement strand
GGGGCAGTATGGACAAGGCGAATAAAAATATACAGTCATTCCTCATAAAAGCCGATTGTGTTGCAGGCCTGAAATGGAGGAATGGATGTTTATTAACAGATGAAATGGAAAAAAAATACACGCAATACCCCGGGGTCATACTGTCTGAAATAAATAAAAGTCAAAGGAAATGTAAGAAACACTGCGCAATTTTATTTGAATTTTCCATACTGTCCCAACCTTTTCTGATTTGTAGGTATTATAACTATTTAGGTAAACTTGCTGACTTTCTCTTACTTGTGCAAAGCAGCAGTGTGAAGAGGTGGTGCCTCATCTCTGATGTACTTGATGGGAACTATGGAATAAGAAAAGCGTTGAACGTGAAACTCTGCCCCTCTTGTGATTTTACAAACGATTTTGCGTTATAGCGAAGATCATTCATGGCATTTCAGTTTATTTTATAAAAGCTCTCTTTGTAAAAAGTCAAACCACAGCAGATTGGAAACAAAGTGAGAACGCTTCATGATTTGTGTCCCTCTGATACTGAAGCTAGTATTGAAAATGCTTCTATTTTGGAATTGTCTTGAACGTAATAAAATGCAACGCATTTCATATAAAGAACAGAACATAATCAGAGAGCAATAGCGCCCCCTACCCTCCTGCGGGTGTCTGAGGATGCCATGCCACCAAAACTTACCCTCTGAGGGAGGACATGAGATCCTATAGTGACTCTGTTTACTGCACTAAATAACGCCGATACTGACTCAAATTACCTACGTTATTATATTTATTTTTTATTATATATATATACTATTGTCTCATATCCTATGTTATACTCTTCGTAATATTGTATTATTTTATTTATACATTTTTAACTTATTAAGAAAAAATTGTATTTATTAATTTAAATACGTACTCTTCTCTAACTTCTCGTTTTAGCTTCTGTTTATTCTATTCTGTCTATTACTATAAACCTATTAATTAGGTAACTTCGTTTAATTCTTACATAGAACATGTGGGTCCACCAAGGTTTCTTTCTTGCTTATCACATTTAGGGAGGGTTTTCTTGCCAGTGTCACCCTAAGCTTGCTCAGTTAGGCGCTGTGGGTCTTGTAAAGATGAAATAACTTTGAATTGACTTGATATCTATTTTAACGAATCTTGTCAGTCATCTGACCTAAAAAAAAAAGCCACCGAGCATTTTTTGGGGCACTTGAAGACAGAGAAAGCCGAGCATTCAGTAACAGCACAAGACGCTTTTTGGAATATTGTGAAATCATGCCGTCATTACAGCAACAGGAGGAACGTACCAAACACTAATCAAAATATTATTTAACTTAAGTTATGCTGATTATATGATTTGTATTTCAAAGGAATTTTCAATTTCAGAATTTCATTAAATTCATATACATATACAGTCATGTGCAAAAGTCTTAGGCCACCACCTGATCAGATGTACCATTATTTCAGCAACTCTATGATGACCACATCTAATTATTTTTCAGTCTCTTTATTAGAATACGACCAAAAAGGTGTTTAAAAAACATTCAGAAGAAAACCGCTCCTATAGGCTACAGTGGTAAATATTTAATGTGAGTTCCCCTTAGACTTGTAGTCGCAAAAACCCTGCTCAGGTTGATTTTTTAAATATTTTCAAATTAAATACCCCACAAATATAGAAAATAATATTTAAAAATCAAATTTCTCCCAAGTGCCAAACCAACTGTCCACTTATTACAAGTTATTTAAAATGGTTAAAGTAGTAGAATGGTACCTGAAATCTGAAGGATCGATGGATTTTGTGGATCTGTTAAAACGCTTTGTTCTTCAATTAACTTTTCCAGTGTGTAGCAAGCTGAGGTGGTGGTTGCTCATTTAAGGAGATGCCATATGCAAAACGTCAAGTTTTTTGCATGCTGTCCTACTGAACACACCAAGTGTACTCAATATTGTTTCAAAGTCACAGATCTTCCCTGAACCTGTATGTGGATTTATAGTTAGTACTGATTTGACTGGGTGTGTAATTGTTGTTAATATTTATTAGTGTTTGTTTGTGTATACTGTATTTAAGGTTACTACTGTTTTTGGTGTGTATACACAGTTCAAAGTGAATAGGCTGTGTCTGTAGTTAATAGTGCTTATGCTGTGTGTGTACTACCCCGGGCAAAAATCACCTCGACATACCACTTCGTAACAAATAAGATGAGCAAATCACAAAATATGACACCAAACACCATTTGTGTAAATAGCTGAACATTCTGGATTTGTGAAGCAAACCTCAGATGAATTAAATAAATTAATTTGGGCATATTTTTCCAGGAAACCATTCATGGTTATAATATCCTCATAATTCCTTGAACTTGACTAACCAATAGACGTGTCAGTTGAAGCAATTTAAAAACTATATATTTTTAAAACTCCTTCAAGAAGGTAATAAAATTGAGAGTTGATTGTTCCCAGTCAGCTGTGTCTAAACTGTGGTGTGACAATAAACAAAATGGAAAGGTTATGGAAAAACAGAAAAACATACATCAAAGCATCAGGTTACAAACATGAGTCAGTGTTTTTATAAGAGCTGCACTGAGAGAAATGAGATTTACATCTTGGAAAAACAAAAACAAATCAGCACTGGCCAAGAGGATGACGTCAGAACTTCTGTTTGGTGCTGTTTTAATGAAACACGTAAACATGAGTGCCTAAAAAACAATCAACTTTCTCCTCATTTATGATCTGGGGGAAGGGAATCATTACCTCCACAGAAAATGCACAGCTGTAGATTGACATTTTGGACTCGTCTCATTCCATCGATAGAAAATAGGCTTGAAGACGGTTTGACATCTTATGTTTCCTGCCCTTAAGTTTTCCTTTTATAAGATTCCCATTTTGTTTATACCACATTTTAGACCTACGTTCACATTGCCATTCTGAAATGGCCCAAATGAAATTTTTTGCCTTAATGTGACCCAAATCTGATTTTTTTCAGAGCTGTGTGGACACACAAATCTGATGTTTTATGTCATTCCAACTCGTCATTTCCCATAAATTCTTTCTGAGAATGGAAAGAAGGGGAAATGGCAGCAGTGAGGAAGGTGTTCAGTGGCAGAATAGCGAAGTAACAGAGCTCATAAATACTTAGAATCACAACCAGTCCGTGTTTGAGGAAAATACTAAATAAGCCCGGTCACAGGAGCACGTGACTGCAGTGAAGATAAAAAGCTTAAAAGTGAAGTTTAGAGATACCAAGGGCGATAAACCAAAGAAGCGGCCGAGGCAGAATAACGCGCTCTTTATAACCTGATCATTGGAGAAGTGCCGATACTGTTGACTTCATTCTGATTGGACGAGCCGGTCACATGAAGCGGTGCTCAGTTTCAGAGCATGAACCGTTCACACATATGTCTGATATGGACCAAATAAATCGGATTTGGTGAGGAAATCAGATTTGGGCCACTTTGCCTGCTGTGTGAACGTAGCTTTAGACACAGCCAACTGGGATCAACCATCCTATGTCACAATTTGTTGGATTTCCTTCTTGAGAGAGTTTAATAACCTTTTACCCACTATTTTGATGAGTGAGATCAGGGAGACAGGTGGAACAGTCAGGCTACTGGGATCAGTGGTCACAAAGGTCCAGGAGTTCAGGTACTTGGGATCAACTGTCCAAGGAAATGGGGAGTGTGGAAAGGAGGTAAAGAAGAGAGTACAGGCAGGATGGAGTGGGTGGAGAAGAGTGTCAGGAGTGCTGTGTGACAAAAGGGTCGCAGCAAAAGTGAAAGGAAAGATTTATAAGAGAGTAGTGAGACCAGCCCTGTTGTATGGCTTAGAGACAGTGGCACTGACAAAGAGACGGGAAGCAGAGCTGGAGGTGGCAGAACTTAAGATGTTGAGGTTCTCTTTAGGAGTGTCTAGGGTGGACAGGATTAGGAATGAGATCATCAGAGGGACAGCACAGGTTGGAAAATTGGGAGACAAAATTCGAGAGGGAAGACAGAGATGGTTTGGACATGTGCAGAGGAGGGATAGTGGATATATTGGTAGGAGGATGTTAGAGATGGAGCTGCCAGGCAAGAGATGGAGAGGAAGACCAAAGAGGAGTTATTTGGTTGTGGTAAATGAAGATATGCAGGGAGTTGGGGTGAGAGTAGAGGACGTGGAGGACAGAGTGAGGTGGAAACGTTTAACTCGCTGTGGTGACCCCTGATAAAGGGAGAAGAAGAAGAAGAAAGAAAGAAGAAGAAGAAGAAGAAGAAGAAGAAGAAGAAGATCAGCTCTGTGATCATCACCCACTGTAGGAAGCATCTCCACACACACACATAACCTTACATTACATGGCATTAGACTGGCACCCTGTTTGTTACTGCTTAGGCACTGAACTGGATTGGGTGGGTATGGAGAGCTGACTCGTGGCTGCTTTGGTATTTTTTATGGTTGCTAAGGCATCTGTTTCTAGGGTGTTTCCTGTTGACCAATGAGCATTTGAATCAGGTATGCAAAACAAAATCTGCATATCTCTGCCAGTTGCAGGAACGTTTTGATTTAGGATTTAATCCCTGAGGTTGCAAAAATGTTTCTAAACAGTATATAATCGTGGGTATAAGGTGCAATCTGGATTAAACTGCTGTGGTCAGGCAGTACAGAGACTGAACCCTGGTATCTTTGCAGGAAAAAGACCTGCATGCAGCTTGGATACTTTGAAATAATCAGCCATGAGGGTTGTTTAAATAAAGACGAGTTTTTACAAATGATTTGCCTGTGTTTGTAGTTACAGTTAAGAGTGACTGATGTTCTCACTTCACAATTGGATAATACTTTTTTGACATGAAAAGAGAATGGAATAGTGTATAGAGGATCTTTAGGCTATATAGAGCACAGATTTGCCTCCTTTACGCAGCTTGGAACAAAATTTAATCTTCCTTAGATTCCTTAGAATCTTTCTTAGACACTCTGTTAAAAAATATACCATCTTCCCAACACCTTTATTGTCACTGTATTTTAAATACAACAAAATTTGGTGTGCTACTCCTGAGAAACAAATCCCGCTATAGCCAGCCCATAATCAATAAAAACAGAAAAATATCTGAAAGTATATAAGTGCTACAAGGATGCCTAAAAGAAATGCAGGTACATTATGACTGTCCCCCTCTTACATTAGTAAAAAAAAAAAAAAAAAAAAAACCTTACTAGACATGCAAGATAATGTATAGCCTTGGCTGAGACCGGATAATATATTGTGTACGCATGGA
Source organism: Ancistrus triradiatus (assembly GCA_025084515.1). NCBI lineage: Eukaryota > Metazoa > Chordata > Actinopteri > Siluriformes > Loricariidae > Ancistrus > Ancistrus triradiatus. The sequence goes on along the minus strand of JAJAGP010006325.1, from coordinate 17,581 downwards.
TGGAGTTGATCTTCCTGGCTCGACCTCTTCCTCCAGCGCTGGTTAGATCTGTTTATAGTCAATACTATGTGTTCAAGTTCAAGACGTTCAGTGCAATGACGTCACTGATTCCCAGAGTTTGCTGTCCTAATGTCACTTTTAGGAACAGATTTTTTTGGATCCGGATCCAGAAGACCATCACAATTTGGGTTCTACTTATTTGTCTAGGTGCTGAAGCGAGGAGAAATTGCCTGTTCCTGACCAGGAGATGAGAAGAAGGAGACAAAGAGGTCAGTTCTTAACCTTCTTATTTAAGGAAGTACAAGAAATATGCTCTATATACCATACAGGAGAAGTAAGAAAGACACGGACTCCTGTGATTCTGTGATTGGTTACTTAGCTGTAAATCATCTTACAATCATGTGACCTTACTTAGATTCTAAAAATGGCAAATTGCGCTCTGGAATTCTTTCTCCAAACTATCACTGACCTTCTAAAGGCTTTAAACTAACTTACTGCACAGTTCATATAGCTGTATATTGTAAGCTGTAAAATGCAACATAGCTTACATAAGAAATCAATTCAAATTTTCTTTAGATAACATTTGAGAACTTCATGATTTGTGTTTGTCAAGATTTGTCTTGTTCGACCCAAAATAAGTGCATTGGTGCATTGGTAGCTTCTATGTGTCATATCACGTCTTGCTTGTATCATCTCTGGCTCTACAAATAACCTTCCAACAGAAGGTTGAGAGTTTAAATTCTGTCTGTGCAAACATCAAGCTGCCCTTGAGGAGGGCCCTTAACCTCAGGACTGCTCACATCATGGTTAAGATTAGGGTTAGCTGCTTTTGACTTGGTGTTATTGTACCTGCCACAGATCTCTGGAAATGCAGCCTTAAGATATCTGTGAAATGTGTGTGTACAGGCTAGGGCTAGGGTCAGGGTGTATAAGGAGTTACTTTACTTAAATGTACATTTTAGAGTTACTGGCTATGGATGAATAGTACTGAATCATTTTCTAATACATACTGCAAGATATGGGTATAATTTTTTTAATTTTTTTTATTAGCTTTCTGTCTAGCACTCTGGGCTCTGAGGAGGATCAGGGACTTTCGTACCCAGGTTTCCACCCGTCCACCAGCTTTGTATGATTTTTAGTGTTTAGCCTAATCGTTGTAAAAATGGTCATGTCTACAGGTGAACTGTATGAATACATTATTTGGATACTAAGCACTTTTAAAAAGTTCACAAATGAAACAATTAATGCTAGAAATACTTTTTTTTTAGCACTTTTAATGAATTGTATGAGCAGACAATGCAGGTATCCTGTAAAGTAAACCCAAATACCACAGTATTAATCTACCAAGACATAATGCAAAGAGATTGAATTTGGACAGAAACATAATCAAAGATAAACGAACAGAGAAGGAAAAATATGTGACTGAAAATCAGTCTTTATGTCATAAAAGATCATTTTAACACAAGTTACAGGGACATAGCCAGTCCTATTTTGCAGTTATGATTTTCCATTCAGTTTTTAAAGGAACAAAATTATACAAATAAAAACAGAAACTCAGACACTAATTTCCTAATGCACTGATGTTTATGTGTGATCAGTCAGCAGCAGCTTCTGAGGATCATCTCCCTTCTACTAATGCAGGCCAATGTTCAACAAATACACAAATCCACTACACTTAACCTACTGCCTCACAATACATCACATAACATTTTATTTTTAATTTACTTGGAAGGCAATAACTAACATTAGAACAGAGCCTGTGTATAATGACGATATCTTTGACAGCAAAAACGCGACGTTTTGTTATTCGATTTCTGTTTTTGTTCGTACTGTCACTGCCAACAAAAACTCACTGACCAATCAGCATCGCTTCTGCGCCACATGAAGCAGCTCCTGTATTTTCAGCCTGCCACTCTGCTGGCAGCCGAATCATACTCGGAATTAGACCCTCTGTTGTTCTCTCTCCTCCTCTGAACCACAGAGCCAGGTTACTCACTTCTAAAATGTTCTGGTTCAGGACTAAGATAACATGTTATTAAGATAACAGTAAGACTATGTTACTAAGATAACAGTAATATTACTAATAATTAATAATAAGTTATATTGGATTAAAAGCTTGATGTGTAATTGGATAGGCCTCCTAAATAAATAAATAAACAACAGCAACAAAAAAAGCTCTAACATGAGACTGAGAGATGATGTGTGTTCCTTTCTTTTTTTTTTTTTTAACCAAAATCAGAATTGTTCTCCTTGAAGAACTAAAATTGTGTCTGAATATTATTATGAGTCGCACTGATCCCGTCTTTTGACTCTTTAGGGCAGCGCGACTCATATTTCAACTTGGGCACGATCACTCGGGGTGATCACTCATGCTCTGGTGCTTATTTAACGCTGATTGCGCGATTAGCAACAATTGCTGGCCCTTGTATATAAGAGCAGGCTGCAACTCAGTCAGGTTTCACATCCTTATACACTGAGCCGAGACCTCACCCGTCTCACGTGTGTGCATTCGTGACTTATTTTTGTGTTACAGAAAGAGGTGTACGGCTTAGAGGCCCGAGGTGACCGCTAGGGTTTTGTTTTCTGATAGTATAGAGCAAGATCCCGCTGTTCGTTCCCCTTTTTAAGTCACCCTACTTTGGAAGTACGCTGTGCTGCCTTTCATTCAGCCTCGTCCTTTCCGCTTCCACATCGGAGTTACGACGCCTGGGTGCGCTGAGCACTCATGGTGTTTCCTTTTGTTTGAGTTGTTTTCCTATTTATCTTCAGTGGCTGAGTGGCGCGTTCGGTTTCTACAGCTATTGCTGACAATAGCACCCAGGGTTTGATCCTCAGCCACTGCTTTTGTTTTCTTTTTGCTGTTTTATTTACTTAAAAATTTTTTTTAATTTATTTATACTTTTGGTTCACCATTTCCATCTGGAGCTAACTGCAATTGGATCCTATAACCCTTTTTACTTTTGTTTTCACGGTTCACCTGCTTTTTGTTATGGCGAACCGTAACAAATATTTCTCAGTTTCACGTCACTTGTTTTGTGTCATATTCGGTGTGTAATGGCCTAGCTAGGAGATTTAGCTTAAGAGTGATTCAGAAGCGATCTGACAGAAACTCTGAGTGAGGAGAACACAAAAACTATCATCTCTCTAGGCTGTTTCTAAATAATTTCCACTAATGACACATACGCATTGACGGGGTAATTACCATACACACGTTTTGTAGCCTCTTTAATGTTTTATTCTTCTATTGCTTTAATCTGTATCTATTCTTCTGTCTCATCGTATTTCCGGATTTTTCTCCTCTGCTTAACAGAACTCCTAATCTTCCTAAAAATCCTCTTCTCTACTAATAACAGTCTTTCATCTTAGCTCTTTTCGGGGTTAAGAAGCTTTATGAATAACTTTTGTGTTTACTAGAATCTACTCTTAACTTTGAGAGGGAAACGCCCACAAATACGCCCACACAAATTTTACTTCGGATTTCACCATTACACTCCACGTTTCTGTTTAAACACCACTCCGCTTGGCTGTCGTCTCCATTTCACTACGAGTTTCTCTGACATCCCGTTCTTCACCAGCCTCTGCTTGATCTGAGAAACAAATACAGAATCAATACTAAATATAATCATACAAGATATGTCTAATTTTAAATGCTCATAAAATTACTCTATGATTAGGTTTTGTAAAGTTAAAGAAGAAGACTCAGATTCTGTTACGGATAGGGGACTGGATATTTGAAGTCGTGTCCCACCTTCTCTAAGGCAGCGGTCTGTACTGCAGGGTCATTCACATCCTCAGTGGTTTGGATCTCAAATCGTATTATTTGTGTCTGTCCCGTGATAACTGCATGACAGAAACGAACAAGCCCACAAATAAACATGCAGAGACTGAGATTTGTATTGTACAGTCACTGAAGCAGTCTAAATACAGCTTAACCTCACCCCTGTGACAGAAGAAAGGCTTCACGTCCGTGCACGGTTTATCAGCAGCTTGACCAGCATTTAAAGAAACGCATGATTCAGATCCAAGATTATTGTCGGGCTCTCCGGGCATCCAGTTTATGGTGAGGAAGTTGGTCTGGTCTGACCACTTCCACAAGTCTCTGTACAGGCCGATCCATACAAAGTCAGTGGATTGTGCCGATAAAATGGAAAGCTCTGTCGAGTCTCTTGAACTGGCCAGGTCTGTGTGATACGTTCTGCAGTAGCTCTGAGCTTCGAACCATGTTTTGAGAATAGAGATGGTGATGTATCTGGCATTGCCAGTGCGCGTGGCTGCAAGACAAAAAAAAAAGAAAACAGAAGAGACACAAGTAAGAATTTCTGCTTCAGAAGTTCATTACAACCCCTAATCAGAAAAAGCTGGGACAGTATGGAAAAATGCATTGAAATAATACACAGTGTTCCTTACATTTCCTTTGACTTTGATTTCATTGCAGACAGCATGAACCTGAGATGTTTCATGTTTTTTTTTCTGGTCAGCATCATTTCATTTGTTAATAAACAGCCATTCCTGCATTTCAGGCCTGCAACACATTTTTAAAAAGTTGAGACGGGCAATTTAGAGCTTAAAATAGATGTGATTTCAAACAGGTGATTATATAATCATGATTTGGTACAAAAGCAGCATCCACAGAAGGCTGAGTCTTTGAGGAGTAAAGATGATCAGAGGATCACGAGGTTATCATCAGGCTGAGAAAATTAAAGAAATGTTTAAAAACAAATTTCACCAAAGAAATACTGGAAGGGATTTCCATATTTATCCCTCTACAGAGCATAATATCATTAAATGATTCAGAATCTGGAGGAATTTTTAGTACGTAAAGAGTGAGGGCACAAGCCTTAACTGAAGAGGGCTGATCTCCGATCCCTCAGACAGCGCTGCATCAAGAACCGTCATCCATAAAGGGCTGACAGAACCACATGGACAAGGGATTACTTTATCAAACCTTTATCAAGCTCTAAAATAGAGATTTACATTCACAAATGCCACTTAAAACATTACTGTGCTAAAACAAGAAGCCTTATGTTATAACCATGTCCAGAAGACTTCTCTGGGCTCGGAGGCATCTGGAATGGACCATCACACAGTGGAAACGGGGATTGTGCTCAAACCCATCAGTATAACAGAGTTTTTTTTGGATGAAATGGACGCCGTGTGCTCCAGACCAAAGACAAAAAGAAAAGGACCATCCAAACTGTTATAAGGAACAAGTCCAAAAGCCAGTCTCTGTCACGGTCATTTAGAGGTCATGGTCATTTAAGATCAATTACACATCTGTGATGCAGCATTAATGCAGAAAAGTACACTGAGATTTTAGAGCAACATAAACTGGCTTCAAACAACATCTTTTCTAGGGACATCCATGCATTTATCAATAAGATACAACACAAACAAAGCCACATGCTGCACAGACTACAAAGGCATGGCTGTGGAAGAAGAGGGTACGGCTACTGGACTGGCCCACCTGCAGTCCTGACCTGTGTCCAATAGAGAATGTGTGGAGAACTTGGTATCCTTGGTGCCAAAACATGTCTTAAGTGTTGTGCAAAGGAAGGAACACATGACAAATTGGTAAATGATTTACCGTCCCACCTTTTTCTGAATGTGTTGCAGGCCTGAAAATGCAGGAACGGATGTTCATTAACAAATGAAATGAAGCTAGAAAAAAACATTAAATATCTCAGGTTCATACTGTCTGCAATCAAATACAAGTCAAAGGAAATGTAAGTGTTGTTTTTATTTGCAGTTTCCATAACTGTCCCAACATTTTTCTGATTTGGGGTTGTACGTTGATTCCTAAAAGAAAAAGTTCAAGAACTGGAGAGTAAACATGAAAACATAAGAGTTTCTTAATTATCTAAGATAAAACATGGAGGATAACATTGTATACGATGAACACATTGTCACAGGAAGACCAGATCCTTATCTAACCAAATTACTTTCTCACCATCAAAGCATATAAACTCCAGCGGATGATAACAGTTCATATCTCCCCAACAGCTAAATATTGAGCCACAGGATTCACTTCCTTTCCAGTTATCGGGCTCATGCGAACACCAGGGCCTGAAACTTCCAAGTGACTCGTTTTGTAAGGACCACCGCCAGCTCGTAACGTCATTGTACAGGCCGATCCAAGCGCTGGAATTGAATTGTTTGCTCTGGACTTCGTCCTGGAGTCGGACCATGTTGTCATTGTCTTCGATGGTAGCCAGGTCATCGTGGACAACTCGGCAATAGGCCCGTGCGTTACTCCAGGACTCAACATGCTGGATCAGGTAGTACTTGCGAGGGACAGACGAGATGACACCGACAAGTCCTGCGGATGAGAAATGTAAAGGTTGTACGCAGAATAACTTCGGTGGTAAAGCTTTGAGTTCTGATGTATTTTAATAATATTATCGTAAAAATCATGATTCTTCTTGCAATTACGTTCAATCCTTGCTAACTCCTGCTATTTAATACCCTAACTTACTATAATAATTGGCGATTGGACGTACAGTAGAATACCCTCCACTATAAGTATTTACTCTAATGAAGTAATGGTTGTTTATTTTCTGATGTAAGGCTTACACTAACAGAGACATGCTCACCTATGAGAAGCATCCATAGTCTGACAGGTAGGGTGGTGTATCGTTTGCATTTTATTGATTCCAAAATGGTGAAAAAAATCTGCCAAATCTTTCGGTATAAAAAAATCTTAATTTTTTACATTTCAGCTGTATGATTCATGAATTTTAGCCTTTCATTGCCGACGAGATGGACACTGGACATCCACTGTCTGTGGAGCTGGCTAATGTGGGGGAGTCTAAAATATTTAACATGAACAAACCTTAACGTGGCTTAATGTACTAAAGCAGTGGCCTAGGACAACCATATTTCTCTGTTACTACTGATCATAAATCATCTCTACTGCTGAAATGATGAACCTGTGATCTAAAAGGAAATTAATCATTTTTATGTTAAGCTTTTTACTTGTATTTTAATCTAATCTAAGTAAAAAGCTTAACGTAAAAATTATTTCTTTCCTTTTGGATCGGAACCATGTTTCCGTACCCAACCCTACTGGCAAGAGGGCCAACAAGAAAGCCCTCTCGTTTGATTGTATTACACTGACACTATAAAAATGTGGTGTTACAAATATTCAGGGTTCCTGCTACATGAATCCATGGCTTTATTTTCCAAACCATTTTCTGAAACTGGCTGCACAGGGACTATGGGGTTTGACTGTAGTTCACCTTTAGCCTTCCAGGTTGGTATGCCAACGTGTTGTCTTACTAAATTATAATTTATTAAACTTTGCTTATTGTATCATTTTATAAGATAGCATTATATTAGTTCATACATTTATACAGTATTTGTATGTTTATTTGTTAATATAGTATATTTGGATGTAAAATGTAACACAAAGCTTATGTTTACTTAGTTAATTAGGAAAATCGGTTCTGACGAATTGTCTATTTGTGCAGATCAAGCACACAGCGCTCTCGCAAGAATGAGTGGAATACCTGCCATTGGACTAGAGACTTTTAAAAACGTCTCTTTAAAAACCGGGGACAAGATTGTTAGACTAAATAGCGTCTCTCTACAAAAACATCAAGTGAAAAAAGTGAAGTCATATTTGAATATGTCTGAATACAACAGCCTTGTGTAATTATAGGTATTATAACCATTTAGGTAAACTTCCTGACTTTCTCTTACCTGTGCAAAGCAGCAGTGTGAAGAGGTGGTGCTTCATCTCTGATGTACTGGATGGGAACTATGGAATAAGAAAAGCGGTAAACAGAGCAATTTGAAATGACTTTGCGTTACAGCAAAGCTCATCCATGGCATTTCAATTGACTTTATACTACTTGTAGTTGTCTTTTTTAAAAGTCAAACCACAGCAGACTGGAAACCAAGCGAGAACGCTTCATGATTTGTGCATAGCCTGTAGATGGCGCACTGGTTGCTTGTTTTTTTAGGTTTTATCTCCACTTTTTCCTGCTCAGAGTCGGAGAACACATTAGAAGCTATTGCTCTTGTAGATTGAGTAAGGCTTGTTGCGAGGCTGGGGAATGATCCCCTGACCGGCCTTTCTTCCCCTCAGACACAGCCAATCCCTGGAGGCACCGCTAGGACTCGAACCAGTCTTGTGCCACCTGAGCACGCTGTATTGACTATATCAAATTAAACTTAAACGGATGTATGAATATGTAGAATATGAGCTGGTTTCTGCCAATTGTTTTGTGGCAGATACTGTAAAATATAACATGAGAATATTTGAGGTCATCTGAGAAAATTGAATTAAGAAATGTAGAAATAAGTAAGACAAAGAAAAACAAATATGCACCCACATCATCTTTGTGAATAAGGTCAGTGGAAAATCTGTTAGCAAAATCCTTCTTTACTTTTTGCTGCAGTCTGCTTTTTCAAGCTATGGCTAAACTGCGGAGTCCAAGGCATCGCAGCAGCCATAGAGAGTCTACTCAGACACTAGTAGTGAAAATGCTTCTATTTGGAATTTTCTTGAATGTAATACAGTACAACGCATTTCATATAAAGAACAGAACATAATCGGAGAGCAACAGCGCCCCCTACCCGGGTGTCTGAGAATGCCATGCCACCAAAACTTACCGGCTGAGGACACGAGATTCTGATTCAAATTCTCTACGTTATTATTTTATTTATTATATATACTATTTTGTTATATCCTATCCTTTTATATTCTCTATTTTATAGTCATATTATATTTTTATAGTATTGTATTCTTTTTTTTCTTTAAATACGTTATCTGCTCTAATATATAGTCTTAGTTTCTGTTTATTTAAGGCGCTATTCACTTAGGCGCTGTGGGTGTAGATAACTCTAATGCTTTGAGACAATGCTCCATTGTAAAAAAAAAAAAAAAAGTTATTGAAATAATTTTAAATTGACATGAAATCTATTTTAACAAATCTTGTCAGTCATCTGATCTAACAAAAAAAAAACCAAAACACTAATCAAAATATTTTTCTCAACACATTACGCTGATTATATGATTTGTATTTCAAAAGCATTTTCAATTTGGGAATTTCATCAATTGTATATACATGTGCAAAAATCTTAGGCCACCATCTGATTAGACATACCATTGTTTCAGCAACTCTATAATGACCACATATAATTATTTTTCAGTCACTTTATTAGAATACGACCAGAAAACATTGTAAAGCTGTATGCAGTGTTAAAAAACTGAAAACAGTCTGACAAAATCACAGTGGTAAGTAGTTAGTGTGAGCTCCCCTTACACTTAAGCAATAGCAAGAAGCTTGCTTGGTTGATCTTTTTAATATTTTCAAATAAAAAAAAACACAAATATACAAAATAATATTTAAAAATCAAATTTCTCCCAAGTGCCCAACCAACTGCCCAAATTATTACAAGGTATATAAAATGGTTAAAGTAGTAGGATGGTACCTGAAATCTGAAGGATCGATGGATTTTGTGGCTCTGTTAAAACGCTTTGTTCTTCAATTAACTTTTGCCAGTGTGTGACAAGCTGAGGTGGTGGTTGCTCATTTAAGGAGATGCCATATGCAAAACATAAATTTTTTGCATGCTGTCCTACTGAACACACCAAGTGTACTCAATATTTTTTTATAAAGTTTCAGGTCTTCCCTGAACCTGTATGTGGATTTATTTGGGTGGGTGTGTAATTGTTGTTAATATTTATTAGCGTTTGCCTGTGTATACTCTATTTACAGTGGGGCAAAAAAGTATTTAGTCAGCCACTGATTGTGCAAGTTCTCCTACTTAGAAAGATGAGAGAGGCCTGTAATTTTCATCATAGGTACACTTCAACTATGGAAATCGCATTGAAGGATTTTTTTTAAAGAATTTAATTGTAAATCATAGTGGAAAATAAGTATTTGGTCACCCACAAACAAGCAAGATTTCTGGCTCTCACAGACCTGTAACTTCTTCTTTAAGAAGCTCTTCTGTCCTCCACTGTACCTGTATTAATGGCACCTGTTTGACCTTGTTATCTGTATAAAAGACACCTGTCCACAGCCTCAGTCAGACTCCAAACTCAATCATGGCCAAGACCAAAGCTGTCAAAAGAAACCAGGAAGAAAATTGTAGACCTGCACCAGGTTGGAAAGAGTGAATGTACAATAGACAAGCAGGTTGGTGTGAATAAATCAACTGTGGGAGCAATTGTAAGAAAATGGAAGACATATAAGACCACTGATGATCTCCATCGATCTGGGATTCGATCTGTATTTTCATCATAGTGTACCTATGATGAAAATTACAGACCTCTCTCATCTTTCTAAATAGAATAACTTGCACAAGCAGTGGCTGACTAAATACTTTTTTGCCTCACTGTATGGTTAATAGTGTTTTTGGTGTGTATACACAGTTCAAAGTGAATAGGCTGTGTCTGTAGTTAATAGTGCTTATGCTGTGTGTGTACTATCCCGGGCAAAAATCACCTCGACATACCACTTCGTAACAAATAAGATGAGCAAATCACAAAATATGACACCAAATGCCATTTGTTTAAATAGCTGAACATTCTGGCTTTGTGAAGCAAACCTCAGATGAATTAAATCAAATAATTTTAATCAATGGCATATTTTTCCAGAAAACCATTTATGGAATCTCCTTATAGTTTCCTCATAATTTCTTGAACTTGACTAACCAAGAGAGGTGTCAGTTGAAACAATTAGAAAGATTAAAAGAAAAAAAAACTCCTTCAAGAAGGTAATACAATTGAGAGTTGATTGTTCCCAGTCAGCTGTGTCTAAACTGTGGTGTGACAATAAACAAAACGGAAAGGTTATAAAAGGAAAACATAAATCAGAGCATCAGGTTAAAAACACGAGTCAGTGTTTTTATAAGAGCTGCACTGAGAGAAATGGGATTTACATCTTGGAAAAACAAAAACAAATCAGCACTGGCCAAGAGGATGACATCAGAACTTCTGTTTGGTGCTGTTTTAATGAAATATGTAAACATGAGTGCCTAAAAAACAATCAACTTTCTCCTCATTTATGATCTGGGGGAAGGGAATCATTACCTTCACAGCCAATGCACAGGTGTAGATTGACATTTTGGACTCGTCTCATTCCATCGATAGAAAATAGGCTTGAAGTGGGTTTGACATCTTATGTTTCCTGCCCTTAAGTTTTCCTTTTATAAGATTCCCATTTTGTTTATACCACATTTTAGACCTACGTTCACATTGCCATGCTGAAATGGCCTAAATCTAATTTTATGCCTTAATGTGACCCAAATCTGATTTTTTTTCAGAGCTTTGTGGACACACAAATCTGATGTTTCACGTCATTCCCCCTCGTCCTAAACAGAGTAACAGAGCTCATAAATACTTAGAATCACAACCAGTCCGTGTTTGAGGAAAATACTAAATAAGCCCGGCCACAGGAGCACGTGACTGCAGTGAAGATAAAAAGCTTGAAAGCGAAGTTTAAAGATACCAAGGACGATAAACCAAAGAAGCGGCCGAGGCAGAATAACGCGCTCTTTATAACCTGACCATTAGAGAAGTGCCGATACCGTTGACTCCATTTTGATTGGACGAGCCGGTCACATGAAGCGGTGCTCAGTTTCAGAGCATCAACCGTAAACACAGATGTCTGATATGGACCAAATAAATCAGCTTTGGTGAGGAAATCGGATTTGGGCCACTTTGCCTGCTGTGTGAACGTAGCTTTAGACACAGCCAACTGGGATCAACCATCCTTTTTCACAATATGTTGGATTTCCTTCTTGAGAGAGTTTAATAACCTTTTACCCACTATTTTGGTGAGTGAGATCAGCTCTGTGATCATCACCCACTGTAGGAAGCGTCTATACACACACACACACACACACACACACACACACACATAACCTTACATGGCATTAGACTGGCACCCTGTTTGTTGCTGCTTAGGCACTGAACTGATTGGGCGGGTATGGAGAGCTGGTGTCTTTGATGGTTGGTAGGTGGTTGCTATGGCATCTGTTTCTCGGGGGTTGCTTGGTGGTATCCCAGGTTACTAGGTTGTAGCCATGTTATCACAGGTGGTTGATGGGGTGTCCCAAATGGGTATTTATCACAGATGTAACAAATGGGTACGAGGGTGTTGCTGTCATCCCACAGGGTTGCTTGGTGCTTTCTATAAGATCCCAGGTGGGTCCTAATACTGCACCTGTTTTACATCACGTTGACCTTACCTAAACCGAGGGATGGAACTCGATGAGCAGGTACGTCATTATGAGGATGAAGTTCCAGCACCTGCTGACCATCGAGCATTTGAATCAGGCATGCAAAACAAAATCTGCATATCTCTGCCAGTTGCAGGAACATTTTGCTGGGGCACGAATGGTTAGGATTTAATCCCTGAGGTTGCAAAAATGTTTCTAAACAGTATATAATCGTGGGTATATGGTACATTCTGGAGGATCTTTAGGCTATATAGAGGACAGATTTGCTTTCTTAAAAATTGCTGTCTGGAATTCTTGTCCTTTCTCCAAATTATCATTGACTTTCAGAAGGTTTTAAACTTACTTGTTTAATTCACAATTCATATTAAATATAAAGAAAATGATAATTTTCCATCTCTAACAGTAGTTTGCTTCCTCATTAAACTACAGATGATCTAGTTTCATGTTGATTAGACACTAAATTAACTAAATTACACTGAGCATTTATAAATGTCATAGTTTTATGATAACAACCAAAGAGTCAACAATAACAACCAAGAAGACAAAATATACTACAACTTTTGTCAGATTTTGATTTTGTTAGAAATAGACAGAAGCCAGGAACTGGATTCACGAAAGAGCCTTAAGACAGAGAATCTTCTTAAATTTGTGTTTTTTCTTAACAAAGAATTAACAGAAAAATTTATATTCTTCAAATAACTGCTTAAGATTGATAACATTTTATGTTAACTATTTTCTTTATGAACAATTTTAAGAACAAATGGTATTCTTGAGAATGTTATTTTCTCAAATAACCTTACGTTAGCCTCACACTTGGCATTAACAAAGTAAGCGTCGAAATTTACCAAACTTAAGGCCGTATTTTTTTCCAAGGATGATTTTATTTCCTGTTGACTGTTTCTTCTGCCATCACCTTTCTTGTTTGGAAATATTTTTTGAACGCATGGTTTGATGTTTTTTCCACTGAATGGATTAAACTAAATAACGGAAATAATGTTAAATACAAATTGAAAATGTGTCTTAATGAGTCTTAATGTGTCTGCACTGCAGAAAATACATTTAAATTTAGGAAAAAATATATCAGAAATGAGATTAAAAAGCTTACATTAAACAAAAACAAAATCTGGCTATGGGATAAGCAAGTTTTACTTATAATATTAAGCAATAATAAAATAATAGTACTAATACTAATTTTAAATCAAGTGAAAAGTCCTAATTTTATATTTTAAATTCAGACAGAAGAATCAGAATAAATAAAAAAATAAATTTGAGCCCTAATTTACTTAAAATAGCATAAAGGGTGATCCAGGTAATTCTTCTAAAAATAAACAAAATAATCTTACACTTTCAGTGTCTTATAAAACAAAAAAATAGTTTTATTTTGGGAAAAAATAAGACTTATTGCTTTGATGTAAGATCATTTCCCTTGCTAAGATTTTGTTTTTTGCAGTGTGGTCTTGTTCGACCCAAAATAAGTGCATCAGTGCATTGGTAGCTTCTATGTGTCATATCACGTCTTGCTTGTATCATCTCTGGCTCTACAAATAACCATCCAACAGAAGGTTGAGAGTTTAAATTCTGTCTGTGCAAAGCTCAAGCTGCCCTTGAGGAGGACCCTTAACCTCAGGACTGCTCACATCATGGTTAAGATTAGGGTTAGCTGCTTTTGACTTGGTGTTATTGTACCTGCCTTATTGTACCTGCCACAGATCTCTGGAAATGCAGCCTTAAGTATCTCTTGTGAAATGTGTGTACAGGCTAGGGCTAGGGTCAGGGTGTATAAGGAGTTACTTTACTTAAATGTCATTTTAGAGTTGCTGGCTATGGATGAATAGTACGAATCATTTTCTAATACATACTGCAAGAGATATGGGTATAATGTTTGTTTTTTTTATTAGCTTTCTGTCTAGAACGCTGGGGCTCTGAGGAGGAATCAGGGGACTTTCGAACCCAGGTTTCCACCATCAAAAAAACCACCAACTTTGTATGATTTTTTAGTGTTTAGCCTAATTGCTGTAAAATAGACACGCCTACAGGTGAACTGTACAATATCATGCTCTGTCATAGCTGTTGTTATGTTTTATGTGATGGTTCCAGTGGCAGCTAACTGATGTGGGGGCCTGGCCCATCTGTCCTGTCTGTCTGCTCATATATCTATCACAGCCTCCAGATTTATTTGGGCAAAGGTAACACATTTAATCAAAAGTTATGATAGTTTATATAAATATATGATAGTTGTTTGATTTATCACCTTCTGAGTGATGGAAAACATTATTTGGATACTGAGCAATTTTTAAAAAAGTTCACAAATGAAACAATTAACGCAATAAATACTTTTTAGCACTTTTAATAATTGTATGAGCCAAAGAAAATGGCAGGTTTCCTGTAAAGTAAACCCAACACCACAGTATTAATCTACCAAGACATAATGCAAAGAGATTGAAATTTGGACAGAACATAATCAAAGACAAACTAACAGAGAAGGAAAAATATGTGACATGAAAATCAGTCTTTATGTCATAAAAGATTATTTTAACACAAGTTAAACAGGGACGTAGCAGGCCTATTTTGCAGTTATGATTTTTCCAATCAGCTTTTTAAAGGAAAAAATTATACAGATAAAAACAGAAACTCAGAAAAACTAATTTCCTAATGCACCGATGTTTTATGTGTGATCAGTCAGCAGCAGCTTCTGAGGATTATCTCTCTTCTACTAATGCAGGCCAATGTTCAACAAATACACAAATCCACTACACTTAACCTAGTACCCTCACAATACATCACATAACATTCTATTTCTAATTTACTTGGAAGGCAGTAATTAATATTCCGAATAGAGCTTGTGTATAATGACGATATCTTCGACAGCAAAAAAACAACGTTTTTGTTATTCGATTTCTGTTTGTGTTCGAACTGTCACTGCCAACAAAAACTCATGGACCAATCAGCATCGCTTCTGCGACTCATGAAGCAGCTCCTGTATTTTCAGCCTGCCACTCTGCTGGCAGCTAATGATACTCCATGTTTCTCTGTCCCTCCTCTGAACCACAGAGCCAGGTTACTCACTTGTAAAATGTTCTGGTTCAGGACAATGTTACTAAGATAACAGTAATATTACTAATAATTAATAATAAGTTATATTGGATTAAAAACATGAACTTGATGTGTAATTGGATAGGTCTCCTAAATAAAAAAACAACAGCAACAAAAAAAGCTCTAATATAAGACTGAGAGATGATGTGTGTTCCTTTCTTTTTTTTTTTTTTTTTTTTTTTACCAAAATCAGATGTACTTAATATCGGCATTTGCATTTTTCTCCTTGAAGAACTAAAATTGGGTCTGAATATTATTATGACTCGCACTGATCCTGTCTTTTGACTCTTTAGGGCAGCGCGACTCATATTTCAGCCTGGGCACGCTCGGGGCGATCACTCACGCCCTGGCGCTTATTTAACGCAGATTGCACGATTAGCGACACCTACTGGCTCTTGTATATAAGAGCAGGCTGAAGCTCAGTCAGGTTTCACATCCTTATACACTGAGCCGAGACCTCACCCGTCTCACGTGTGTGCATTCGTGACTTATTTTTGTGTTACGGAAAGAGGCCCGAGGTGACCGCTAGGGTTTCGTTTTTTGATAGCCTTTGATAACCCTTGCCTGCAGGCCTTTGCGCTTTAAGTCACCCTCCCTTGGAAGGACGCTGTGCTGCCTTTCATTCAGCCTCGTTCTTTCCGCTTCTGCATCCGAGTCACGCTCCCGAAGGCACGGGGGTCCTGTGATTTGCCTCCACGGTGCTCAGCTTTGGTATGAATGCTCTGCGCAAGCGCGGACCCATTATGCCGTTTCATTTTGTTGGAGTTGTTTCCCTTTTTATCTTCAGTGGCTGAATGGCGCGTTCGGTTTATACAGCTATTGCTAACATTAGCGCCCAGAGTTCGATCCTCAGCCACTGCTTTTGTTTTATTTTCTTTCTATTTATTTATTTATACTTTTGGTTCACCATTTCCATCTGGAGCTAACTGCAATTGGGTCCTATAACCCTTTTTACTTTTGTTTTCACGGTTTGCCTGCTTTTTATGATGGCGAACCGTAACAAATATTTCTCACGTCACTTGTTTTGTGTCATATTTGGTGTGTAACATCTTTAAGATTAAACATCCGGGCCATATTCTTAAAAGCTCTAAAATCATCTTAGAGAGCTCCTAACTTAGCTTAAAAACTTTTAGCTAGGAGATTTAGCTTAAGAGTGATTCAGAAGCGATCTGACAGCAACTCTGAGTGAGGAGAACACAAAAACTATCATCTCAGTGAGGATTGTCCTGGTTACTAGGTATGATGCATTCTTTTGAAGACTGTGATTGGACTGTGAAGTCTCTCTCTCTCTCTCTCTCTCTCTCTCTCTCTCTCTTGCGCTCTCTCTCTCTCTCTCTCTTGCGCTCTCTCTCTCTCTCTCTCTCTCTCTCTCTCTCTCTCTCTCTCTAGGATGTTTCTAAATCATTTACACTAATCACACATACGCCTTTGCTTTATGTTATTGATAGTGTAATTACCATGCACAGGTTTTGTAGCCTCTTTAATCTATTGTTCTATTCTTCTATTGCTCTAATCTTTATCTATTCTTCTGTCTCATCGCCTTTCCGGATTTTTCTTCTCTGCTTAACAGAACTCCTAAGCCTCCTAAAAATCCTCTTCTCTACTAATAACAGTCTTTCATCTTAGGAGCTCTTTTCGGGGTTAAGATGCTTCATGAATAACTTTTGTCTTTACAAGGGTCTACTCCTTACTTTGAAAGGGAAACGCCCACAATTATACGATTTTACTGCGGATTTCCCCACTAGGAGCTACTCTTAGCACTAAGAATCTTTATGAATACGGCCTCTGGACTAAATTAATTTTAGACATTCTTAAAGTGGTAACAGACACTGGCGTTACATTACACTCCACGTTTCTGTTTAAACACCACTCCGCCCGGCTGTCATCTCCATTTCACTACGAGTTTCTCTGACATCCCGTTCTTCACTAGCCTCTGCTTGATCTGAGAAACAAATACATTTACAGCAATTAGCAGATACAGAATCAATACTAAATATAATCATACAGGATATGTCTATTTTTAAATGCTCATAAAATTACTCTATAAATAGGTTTTGAAAAGTTAAAGAAGAAGACTCAGATTCTGTTACGGATAGGGGACTGGATATTTGAAGTCGTGTCCCACCTTCTCTAAGGCAGCGGTCTGTACTGCAGGGTCATTCACATCCTCAGTGGTTTGGATCTCAAATCGTATTATTTGTGTTTGTCCCGTGATAACTGCATGACAGAAACGAACAGGCCCACAAATAAACATGCAGAGACTGAGATTTGTATTGTACAGTCACTGAAGCAGTCT
>JAJAGP010006324.1:0-22807 GCA_025084515.1 Ancistrus triradiatus | reverse complement strand
AAGAAAATGTCAGGACATCTGCCCATGAACTGAATGTCAAGAGAAGGTGGGTCATGCAGCAAGACAACGACCCTAAGCACACAAGTCGTTCTACCAAAGAATGGTTAAAGAAGAATAAAGTTACTGTTTTGGAATGGCTATGTCAAAGTCCTGATCTTAATCCGATCGAAATGTTGTGGAAGGACTTGAAGTGAGCAGTTAATGTGAGGAAACCCACCAACATCCCAGAGTTGAAGCTGTTCTGTATGGAGGAATGGGCTAAAATTCCTCCAAGCCGGTGTGCAGGACTGATCAACAGTTACCGAAAACGTTTAGTTGCAGTTATTGATGCAGAGGGGCACGCATCTTTTTCCTCAATAAATAAATGACCAAGTACAATATTTTTGTCTCATTTGTTTAACTGGGTTCCCTTTATCTACTTTTAGGACTTGTGTGAAAATCTGATCATGTTTTAGGTCATATTTATGGAAAAATATAGAAAATTCTAAAGGGTTCAGACACTTTCACGCACCACTGTATATAATGTAAGAAAGATATAGATACTGTGAGAAGAGTGCACTCTGAGTGCGCCATTAGACAATATAATGGAAGAAAGGTATAGAAGCTGTCTATAGAAACAGTGTTAGTACCTGCAATATATTCTGGAAGCCATACTGATTTATGTTGCAGATTAACATATTGCATTATATTTAGACACAGAGTGGAAGCTAAAAAAAAATATATTTCATTAATACAAAGTTTTTCATTATAAAATCATATAATCAGCATAACAAACAGGTGATTGTGGGGTCCAAGACAGTTAAAACAACTCAAAATCCTATTCTGATTACATGATTTGTAATGAAAACGTTTGAGAAAATTGCAAAACAGTTAATACCTAATACAGACAAACAATAAACTAGCAGGTAAAGTGCTAACAAATAATACAATACGACCATGTGTTGTTCAAACAGGCAATCCAACGCAGAACCACATGCTTGACACAAGAACCAAGAACACAGAGACCAGGAGAAAAGAGAAGTAAACAAACCGAGTAGCAGGGGCCAGGAGCTACAGGGAGTGAGTAATGAAATGGCAGACAAGGGAGTGACCGGAAGTGAGGGTAAAAATAGGTGTGGCCTAAAAGGGTCAGAGGAGGGCAATGCAGGATCATACCTCTAAAAAGCACACATCATCATTACAGGACAGTACAGTGAAACTGCTTTATACAGCTCTGTGTGTTGGGTCTCATGAAAAGTTCAGACTCTTTGCTTAAACTTGAAGGGTTTTAATGAATAATTTACGTTTAAAAGTATATTCAGTTATGTGCCCTGCTTCTCGCAAAAAGCTGTAGAGCCAACAACAAACGAGGTATGACCGGTGGAATATGTATAAGCCCACAGAACAGAGAATTAAGAATGAATGTAGGACATATGAGTCCCTCTGTGGTGAGTATGGCCGCTTTGTGGTCCCTGATTTTGGAAGATTCTAAATCCACCTCTGATAAGGAGAAAGTTCAAGATCCTGTACAAAGGGTTGTAGTGCATGTAGACAACACACTCTATAATGGGAGAAAGATGTATAACCTGTCAGAAGGGTACATGCTGCTACAGACAGCACATTCTATATGGAAAGAGAGTTCTGTGTTCCTGATTATATCAACAGAGGAGACATTTACTTGAAACAACCAGTTTTTTTTCCACAGACTTCTTACCCCCAAACTACAAAATACATCTGGCTTCACAGAAGCTTAGGTAAGACCATATTAAAATGTAAACACATGAGGTTAAAAGAGCAGAGTTAAGATTCACATTTTCATTCATGATATCAAGTTCATATAGTGTATTTACTCTGTATTTGGGACCTCCTCTTAAAAAAGAAAGGAAGAAGTGCGTAGTGAATACATATACGATATGACATTGTGAGAATGAAGAATGAAATTGGCAGCAGTAAATCCACTACCAAAATGGCACTGGTCAGACACAGTCAAGCAAATGTAATTCTGAAAGAGAGACTGAGCAGTAATGGAAAATAGAAAGCCAAAACTAGGACCGTAGTTCTATCTGGAACAGGGAGGGACGGACCGATCGAGCATGATGACCTCATACACATGATGGATGATGAAGTCAAGAAATTCACAGGCACAATCAAACAAAAAGGCACAGTGAGAATTCTTTCAAACACAAAACTATCAGCCTCAGCATAGATGCCTGTCTTCTATCACAATCCATGTCTGACAGCAAATAAAACTGAGTGAAGAGTTTTTGTCTTTAAAGGTAGTCAAGAATATTAAAGCCATTTCATCTGACAGCTTCACCAAAGTAGACCATTACTGATGTATCTGAGAAATTAAATGGTTCTACATTGAAAAAAATAACATTTTCACTCATCCCCAAATTCATATCTTTCTAGTTTAAACTTAATATACAGATTTATTTTTTTTGCAGAACAATACCTTTTACTGGTGACTCAATCTCCATTAAAACATGCCAGTTGAATAGACAAATTAAAGTTGTAAATTCCAGCAACCACAAACAACAGAACCTACAGATTTTTTATTTTATATACTTTGTACTGCAGTAACTTTACTGTCATTTTGAAATTACTGAAGATGTTTTTTTCACACAAAATAAATTACTTCTGTTTGTCTCGGTTGTTCATTATTGCATTGAATGTGTCCATAAGCACAATACCCTGCTCAATAGAGCCATCCACTATCTCCAGCCCACCAACACTTGGTGTTGCTTTGATGGAATAATTTGTTTGTCACATACTAGGTTATTTTTTTTATTATTAATGTTATTTAATTTGTAGATTTGGTATATATTGTATAAATGTTTTGTAGATGGATGAGACCATATATGTACATAGAGCATTTTGGTTTAAATGAGAAGCATTATAACTGGAGAAAGGAGAGTACTGCATTACATCATAAGAACCTTATGCCCTCTGTGAAACATGTTAGTATTATCATGGTTTGAGTCTGATTTGTATCTTTGTCTTGGGACTTGCCATCAATGATGGAATAATGAATTCTGAATTATACCAGCAAATTCTAGAGGAACATGTCAGGACAACTGTTTATGAACTGAATCTCAAGAGAAAGTGGGCAACAAGACAACGACTCTAAGCACACATGTTGTTCTATTAAAGAATGGTTAAAAACTCTATTAATGTTTTGGAATTTATAAGTCAAAGTCCTGTCCTTATTCTAATAGAAATGTTGTGGATGGACCTGAAGCAAGCTGATCACTGTGAGAAAACCCACCACAATCCCAAAGATGAAGCTGTTTTTATTAGAGGAACTGTCTAAACTTCCTCCAGCTGATGTTCAAGACTGAACAACTGCATTGTTTCTTATATTTACTTTGACTGGAACCCAATATGTTTCATGTTTTGTCTGATCAACTTAATTTAATTTCTTACTAAACATCTATTCTTGCATTTATGGTCTGCAACACATTTAAAAAAAAGTTGGGATGGGGCAACCTGGGGTCATCCCAGATGCCTCTGAGCCCAGAGAAGTCAACACCACTTCTTGACATGGTTAACTTAAGGCTTTTTTTTGCACAACAATGGTTTAAATGGCATTTGTGAATATAACTCTGTATTGCAGTGCTTGCCAAAGGTTTGTCAAGGTAATCAGCTTTTGATGAATAATGGTTTTGATGAAGTGCCAACTGAGGGATCGCAGATCACAGGTGCTCAGCTTAGTCTCTCGCCTTTGTCCTTTATGGACTGAAATCTCTCCTTATTTCTTGAAACATTTAATGATATTGTGCACTGTAGAGGGAGATGTATGCAAATCCCATCCAAACTTTATTTGAGGAACCCTGCCCCCCTTTGCTCCTCAAAGTCTTAACCTTTCATGGATAGCGCTTTTGAACCAAATCATGATTATAATCACCTGTTGACATCAACTGTTTGAAATCACATCATTATTTAGTTTTTTAATTTTTATGTTTTAATTATTAATTTATTTTTTTTACCTCATTACTAGCCCTAAATAAAGTCAAAGTAAGTGTAAGGAACACTGCAGGGGTTTTTAATTAGCATTTTCCATATGGTCTCAAATTTTCTGATTTAGGGTTATAAATGACCAACAATAATATTTTTGTCCTACTTGTTTTATTAAGTTTGCTTTATCTTCTTTTAGGACTTTGGTGAAAATTAGAAATTTGGTGATGTTTTAGGTCATTTGTGCAGATACTGTATATGTATTTGTAAAAACAAGTGTATAAAGTGCAATTCATCTGAACATTTATTTAAAGAGGACATACTTTTATGGTGCTTGTGCATTTGGCTATCTTGAGAGATACCAATCCAAAAATATGAAAATGTCAACCCAGTAATTTTCTTCTGAGCTGACATTTTCTGAAATGGGATTCAACTAGCTGTTGGCTTGGTCTCGTATCTCTCACTTCTGGTCATTAGAATTATCCTGCCCCATGAGCGGAGTAGATAAAATATTCTTTTTATGGCAATGGCCCAGCTACAATAAGCAAAACCTGAAGGTGTGTCCACTCTGATCTAAGATTTTCTTATTTTTAAATAAGTAAAATCTTCTTCTTCTTCTTTCGGCTTCTCCCTTTATCAGGGGTCGCCACAGCGAGTTAAACGTTTCCACCTCACCCTGTCCTCCACATCCTCTACTCTCACCCCAACTCCCTGCATATCTTCATTTACCACTGCCAAATAACTCCTCTTTGGTCTTCCTCTAAGTCTCTTGCCTGGCAGCTCCATCACCAACATCCTCCTACCAATATATCCACTATCCCTCCTCTGCACATGTCCAAACCATTTCAGTCTTCCCTCTCGAATTTTGTCTCCCAATTTTCCAACCTGTGCTGTCCCTCTGATGATCTCATTCCTAATCCTGTCCACCCTAGACACTCCTAAAGAGAACCTCAACATCTTAAGTTCTGCCACCTCCAGCTCTGCTTCCTGTCTCTTTGTCAGTGCCACTGTCTCTAAGCCATATCTATGTTTCTATTAAAGTTGCCAACTGTTTCACATGTGCATAGAACTGAATGGCTATAAATCAGTCCCAAGAAGAATCGACTGCATGACTTAAGACCCTTAGAACTAGGAGCCATCCTTAAAACAATCCTGAAAACTGCCACTTATTTAAAATTAAACTGACCGTGCTGTATGAAGACAGTATGAAAGTGGTGTCGTGATGCCAGAACCTTTGTGATATTTTGACTTAAGCACATCATAGACATGTTAATAAGTATTATTGTCACATTTAAAGTGCATTTCACAGTAGCGTATTTATCAAAAATACATAGTATCAGATTTATTTAAAGTATCATCAAAGTTACTTAGTATCAGTTGACGTATATATTTTAGTATATTTTAATTAAGTGCATAAATTTGCTAGTATACTTACAACATACTTAAACCAAGTTCAGTATACCTTAAATACAATTATTTGCATTTACTTGTTTTTTTACTAAGTTATCCTTCACTCCATCACAAAAAACACAGTATCTCAACCTTTATTTTAAAATCAGTCTTACTGATCATATACATGATTTTTTCAAGATATAAATATTTAATTTGATCTATATTTAATAAAACATACTGCATGAAAAGCCCAAAAAGTCATGACAAATAAAAATTTTTAAAATGTTAGAAAAACCATGTCAAAACTAGTATGACTTTCTTAGTGAAATTCACATTTTGCATTCACAAGTATGCCTGCTGTCCTTCTATAAGAAGGACGACCTGACCAGCGTCCATCTGTTGTGAATTTTTATGAAGGGCCTTATTTCCATTTCAAAGGGGGAATCCAGGATCTAACACAAGCTTTATCTCGGCACATGGACAGTTTTTGATGGCCAGTCTTATTGCTCGTGAACAAGCAATAAGACTGATGTTAGAAATGAAATGAGATGAATGCTTTGGAAAGCTTTTGTTTCTCTGTTTGAATTAATTGAATTAAACAATGGCTCTTATTCGTGAAAGCTGTGTACTTCATATTTAACCACATTAAATGCGATCATAAACTAGGCATACACCTATTAAGAGGAACATCAACAACAACACTCACATTGTGTGTCATGGTTTACAAGCTTACAAATCCCCAAACCACATTTCCACAGAGAGATGTTGCTTTTTAGTAAAAGTTTAAAAAAAAATAAAAAAAAAGTTAGTCTGACCATTGGGATCCCACATTCAGATAATGGATCTGTGCCATCTCTATGATCACTTTGAAATAATGATTGATATGTCACAATTTAACAAAAAGCGACCAAAACACAGAGGAAACAATTTGGTGTCCTGCCGTCTGACTTTTTTTGAACTTTTAACTCTCTAGCAACTGATTTGCAGCAAATTTGCAAGGGGTAACTGCTTTCAAGAATTTACCAAAGTCACCAAAGTATCTACCATTAAGCCATGCTTTAAAAAGACAACTCTGGACCCTTCTGTATTAAACAACAGACCTATCGCAAATCTTCCTATTACAGCGAAGATCATTGAGAAAGTTGTTTTCTTGAACTCAAGTGGTGATTTCGACAATGAAAACACTGTGTCAATGTTTGGAGTATATGGACACTTGCACGACCCACAGTTTTCTTCAGTTAAACAAGAGCAGTACAAAGATTACTGTTTGGCAACAAGGACGAGACAATTATAACCCCAAATCATAAAATGTACACAGTATAGAAAATGCAAATGAAAAAAAATGTGTCATGCATTTAGTATTAGTATTTGAATAAAACTTGGTTTGTTTTTATAACACATTTGACCAGAAGTGAAGAGTGTCCGGAGAAGGCAGTGTTAATTGAGTTAAGAAGGCTATATTATGTGTTTATATTGCTTGAAAATTGGAACAGCATGTAAGCATATTTTAATAAAGCAATATATACATAATATGTATGTGCACAATGTATCTGTAAGATAACTTCCACGATATGTTGTTGTGAAATTGTGCAACACCATATTATATTGTAATTAGCAAAGCTATACGTGATACTGAGTTGTACCAGTATTGACTATGCAGTATAGACAAGATCTATGCTATCAATAGCACTGGTTTTGTTGGATTTAGGACCCCCAATGCACTTCGTGGTTTATTGTTTGTTTGTTTATTTGATGTAGCTATCAGCATCATTGCCATGTCAGTGACACACACATGTTTACTGCAAGTCTAGTCATATTTACAGCATTTAGCAGATGCTCTTACACAGAGTGACTTACAATTTATACATTCTTACAATCCAAGCAACTGTGGGTTAAGGGCTTTGCTCAAGGACCCAACAATGGCATCTTAGCACATGAGGGATTGAACCCTGGACCTTCTCGGTCCATAGGTCCAGGCCATTAAACGTTAGACTATCACAGTCCTATATTTATATTATATAGAAAGATATATATATATATAAATATACATACAGCACACACACACACACACACACACACACACACACACACACACACACCTACACAGTGGGGCAAAAAAGTATTTAGTCAGCCACTGATTGTGCAAGTTCTCCTACTTAGTAAGATGAGAGAGGTCTGTCATTTTCATCATAGCTACACTTCAACTATGAGAGACAACATGAGTAAAAAAAATCCAGGAAATCACATTGTAGGATTTTTAAAGAATTTAATTGTAAATTATGGTTGAATAAGTATTTGTCAATAACAAAAGTTCAACTTCATACTTTGTAACATAACATTTGTTGGCAATGACAGAGGTCAAACATTTCCTGTAAGTCCTCACCAGGTTGGCACACACTGTAGCTGGTATTTTTGCCCATTCCTCCATGCAGATCTCCTCTAGAGCAGTGATGTTTGGGGCTGTCGCTGGGCATGGACTTTCAACTCCCTCTACAAATTTTTTATGGGGTTGAGCTCTGGAACTGGCTAGGCCACTCCAGGACCTTGAAATTGTTTTTACAGAGCCACTTCTTCGTTGCCCAAGCAGTGTGTTTGGGATCATTGTCATGCTGGAAGACCCAGCCATGTTCCATCTTCAATGCTCTCACTGATGGAAGGAGGTTTTGGCTTAAAATCTCACAATAAATGTCCCCATTCATTCTTCCTTTAACACGGATCAGTCATCCTGTCCCCTTTGCAGAGAAACAGCCCCAAAGTATGCTTCACAGTAGATATGGTGTTCTTGGCATGCAACTCAACATTCAAACACGACCAAGCCATAATTTGTTTACTATATTACTAGAGGTTTTATTGCAAAGCAAAATAAGGATGTGCAACTAAGATACAATTTTTTTTTTTGCCGTCTAGGAAAAAAATCCTCTTTATAATTCCCTCCAAAGTGGGGATGTCTGAGTTGTAGTTGTATTACTCAACTAGTGATTAGAAGGTTGAGGGTTCTAGTCCCTGAAGTTCATCTCCCTGAACTAAACTCTCACTGTTGGGCACTTGAAGTTTATTTACTAACAGGATAAAGTTTAATAAAATGATATTGTGCAAAACAGGTATATACATCAAAAAAAACTTTATCCAAACTATGTGACAATGACAGTTAGTTGCTTATATTAGAAAATGCTTTGTGAACATTTTTGGTTATTTTTCCAATCCTATTGAGACAGGTAGATTATACTTCCTGTCTTTCTTTGTGCTCACTGGGACAAATTGCTTTCAGTTGCCCAAATGTGCTGCAGATTAATACACAAAATCTGGATCAGAACAGACATCAAGAGATAACATCTAACGTTAAGTGAGCCACACTGGTGACTGTCCAGTCTTTTGTGATACCAAGACTCAGCTACTGAAATGCATTTTATTCAGAATGCAGGAACACATCTGGTTTATAATTTAGTCAGGATCTCTCATGTCACCTTCACTGGCTGCATCTAGCAGCCTGCATCAAGTTTAAAACACTGATGCTCATCTGCAAAGCAAACAGTGGACCAGTAGCAGCCCCTTCCTGCTTAAAGGCTTTGATCAAACCCCCCACTCTCTACCTCATTCATGTTGCAGTATCTAGTGAGGTGGTAATATATGTCGAAATCAAAGTGGGAAGAAAGCAGATCAGACATTCAGAGATACATTGCAGTCTTCACTCATAGCCCTTGATGTGTTTGCAACTTGATTTTGGACACAGTATTTGAGCTATCCAGAGATACCTTGTAAAGTGTTTACTGAGGCAGCCCCTTACTCACAGATACAGTGATAAATTGATTCTTGACCACTTCGGAACCTGTGAAATTTGGTTTTCAATGCATTTTGTCTAGAAAAATTAGTCTTGGTTCTCATTATTTGCTTGTTACTCAGCAGACTTGCTTAAACTTGTAGAAGTTGAGCCGCACAACTCGTTTCGGCCGAAACGTGATTCCCAATTCAGTACACAGTTATTCAGTGATTCAGGTTCACAATAGCCCTTGCTCTTTAAAGATCTGTGCTGTGTTTATCGTTTTAGTTTTTATTTTTACATCCACAGTACTGTACAAAAAAGTCTCCATGGGTCCTAAAAAGGTTAGTTATAAGAGCCAACCGAAAGGAACCCAAAAGGAAACCAGGAACTATATCTGCCAGAACACCAGCTCCAGTTAATTTAGCAGCTATGCTAGTGCTTTGAGTTCACCAAGAGTAAGTGTTTTGCTTTCATGTTTCACTTTTAATCCATTACTCACTAAATTACATGAGATTTTTCAACACTATTATAAAATAAGCTTTGTGTTAATGATTTTGTTCTACTGTAGATTAATGTAAGTGTTTTAAACATTACTTGTCATAGGTTCTGTTATAGCAAGTAGACACTCTACCAAACACTTAAACTCCTCAGTTATGTTATATTTAACTTATTATGGATTTGTCGGAATATATCCCCATCGTAAATCAGGGAGCACCTGTACAGTACAACTCCAATATTGTATATATGCCTTACACAATGTGGATTTTCTGGGGGTCTGGAATGGATTAAATCAATGTACATTATTCCTTATGGGACAAATTTTCTCGGTTAAGGGCCTTGCTCAAGGACCCACCAGGTGGGATTTGAACCCTGGACCTTCTGGTCCGGTGTGCAGTCTCCTACAGCAAGAACTGAGGTACCACTGTACCTTGTAATTCATGTAATGTACTTGTTGCACTTAAAACGTGATTTGGCGCACAGTCTGTCAATTCAGATATGCTAATATTTAGTATGGCAGTACTTCGTGTTAAAACTTGAATTTGGAACACAGCAGTTTCATCATTCAGAGATTCCTTGTAATGATAATAAAAGTAGTCCTTGATAAACTTGATTTGGGACACAGCCTGTGAGACATCTAGACATGACATAGTTTTTGGTAAGAATGCTTAAGATGTTAAAACTCAATTTGGAACACGTTCTGAGATGCCTTATAATGTTCAGTAAGGTAGCCCTTGATGGGAATAAAACGTGATCAGACACCAAGTGTGATAAGTACAGAATATAGAAGTTTTGCAAAGCACAACAAACTAACATGACAATTTGACATTAATCTGCCCTCAGTCCTCTCTGAACATGTGTACGCCCACTCATTCTGGCCTCCAGAACAGGTTGACCTAGCAGTTAGTCAGTGTATGACAGTGTTATTCTGTGTCTCACAAGCTCGAGCTCTTGTGTGATTATGACAAGTCGACTGTCACAACTAATTCGTCTGCAAAGAAATTTCACAGGGTTTAATGCAAGCCAAAAGGAAAGAAACAGGGACGTCAACCTGAACAGCAGGCCTGAAATAATGTTCCGTTGTGTTCAGTTTGATTGAAACAGAAAAAGACAAGGTCATCATTCAATCTGACCGGTGGTCTATATAAAGAAATCCCATGCATTTACTTTGAATGACTGAAAGACTTTCCCCCTAAAAGTTCCTTGGTCCAGTCATAATTTGAAGCCATGGTTCAGAAATCAGCAGTAGAACCACTAGTCCTGTTTCTCCTCTGTGTCAGGGACATTTGCATTTAAATAGCGATATGCTCAACAGGTCCTGACCATCTCAACCCATTAAACAAGATATTTTCTTGATAAATGTGCCTGAATTCATCAGTCAAATGTAAACTCAAGATAAGGACAAGCTCAAATTAAGGCAGAATATGAGTGTCATTTTGTGTGACTTTGGAAAGCAGGTCTGCAAACATAATTTAAAGTGATGTGTATGCAGGGATTGACAGGTTTTTATTCTAATGTCTGTTTTAACCCCAGTCAGTGAACATACTGAATACAGTGTCAGTGGAATAACAATGGGTCTTGCAGTCAGAATCTGCAGATATATCGGAAATGATGCCATTCTGACACTGTATTTACCAGAGTATAATCTGATTGAGTTATCATAAGCCCAACTGGCAGGACACATTTTAACCAACTGCAGGTTTACACCCCGTTTTATGATGGCCTGACCCCCGATAGAGATTATAGATATATATATATATCTATATATAGAATATATTCAATCATGCCTTGCAAAAGTATTCGGCCCCCTTGAACTTTTCAACCTTTTGCCACATTTCAGGCTTTAAACATAAAGATATGAAATTGTAATTTTTTGTGAAGAATCAACAACAAGTGGGACACAATCGTGAAGTGGAACGAAATTTATTGGATATTTTAAACTTTTTTTAGAAATAAAAAACTGAAAAGTGGGGCATGCAAAATTATTCGGCCCCCTTGTGTTAATACTTTGTAGCTCCATCTTTTGCTGCGATTACAGCTGCAAGTTGCTTGGGGTATGTCTTTATCAGTTTTGCACATCGAGAGACTGAAATTTTTGCCCATTCTTCCTAGTAAAACAACTCAAGCTCAGTGAGGTTGGATGGAGAGCGTTTGTGAACAGCAGTTTTCAGATCTTTCCACAGATTCTCGATTGGATTCAGGTCTGGACTTTGCCTTGGCCATTCTAACACCTGGATACGTTTATTTGTGAACCATTCCATTGTAGATTTTGCTTTATGTTTTGGATCATTGTCTTGTTGGAAGATAAATCTCCGTTCCAGTCTCAGGTCTTTTGCAGACTCCAACAGGTTTTCTTCCAGAATGGTCCTGTATTTGGCTCCATCCATCTTCCCATCAATTTTAACAATGTCCTGCTGAAGAAAAGAAGGTCCAAACCATGATGCTGCCACCACCATGTTTGATAGTGGGGATGGTGCGTTCAGGGTGATGAGCCAAACATAACATTTTGCATTGTGGCTAAAAAGTTCGTCTGACCAGAGCAACTTCTTCCACATGATTGGTGTGTCTCCCAGGTGGTTTGTGGCAAACTTTTTATGGATATCTTTCAGAAATGGCTTCCTTCTTGCCACTATACCATAAAGGCCAGATTTGTGCAGTGTACGACTGATTGTTGTCCTATGGACAGAGTCTCCCACCTCAGCTGTAGATCTCTGCAGTTCATCCAGAGTGATCATGGGCCTCTTGGCTGCATCTCTGATCAGTCTTCTCCTTGTTTGAGCTGAAAGTTTGGGGGGACGGCCGGGTCTTGGTAGATTTGCAGTGGCCTGATACTCCTTCCATTACAATATGATCACTTGCACAGTGCTCCTTGAGATGTTTAAAGCTTGGGAAATCTTTTTGTATCCAAATCCGGCTTTAAACCTTTCCACAACAGTGTCTCGGACCTGCCTGGGGTGTTCCTTGGTCTTCATGATGCTCTCTGCGCTTTAAACAGAACTCTGAGACTATCACAGAGCATGTGCATTTATACGGAGAGACTTGATTACACACAGGTGGATTTTATTTATCATCATCAGTCATTTAGGTCAACACTGGATCATTCAGAGATCCTCACAGAACTTCTGGAGTGAGTTTGCTGCACTGAAAGTAAAGGGGCCGAATAATTTTGCACGCCCCACTTTTCAGTTTTTTATTTCTAAAAAAAGTTTAAAATATCCAATAAATTTCGTTCCACTTCACGATTGTGTCCCACTTGTTGTTGATTCTTAACAAAAAATTACAATTTCATATCTTTATGTTTAAAAGCCTGAAATGTGGCAAAAGGTTGAAAAGTTCAAGGGGCCAAATTCAGGCACTGTTGTGTGGTGTTGTGGTTTGTGTGTGTATATATATATATATATATATAATATATATAATATATCTATATATATATATATATACACACACACACACACACACCACCCCTAATATATTTCCATATTTCCCCAATTTGCAGTTTAATGTAAGTGTTTAAGCATGTTTAAGGTACGCTATGCAATATGATACTCTCCTGCACTCTCCTGTGCTAGATGAAGGAACTTAGAGAGTCACGTGGCAGGAGTGATGAACGCTGGGAAATGTAGTGAGGTTGCATCCATGTTTTAAGCATGTTTAAGGTACAGTATGCTTCGCTATAATATATACAGTATATATTAATCCCAGTAAATTCAACTTACGATGGATTTGTCAGAATGTCTCGCCATCGTAAGTTGGGGACTACCTGTAGAGCAAACTATTCTATTCTATTAACTATTATTTGCACATAATACACACTAATTGAAATACTGTAACATAAGATAAAGTAGACTGGGCCTTTAAACTAAGCTACACATCCCCTGAAGAGCACACACACACACCCACACACCGAATTAATAACACACACAGATGTGTTACTTAGTCCATTGCATTCATGTACACCTATTACTCAAGTAAACTATAGCTGCAGTTATAAGAGTAATTTTACTCAGATATTCTTGAAATTGCACAGTGTACTGTTTTTCTGCTCTGGCTGACCACCATTATACTTTATCAAATCAATATGTTAGGCTGCATAGATTTGAAGACTCTAGTACATGGAAAATGAATGTAAAGCCAAGAGAAATCTTGCAGTATGCTGACAGGCAGAAATAGGAACGATAACAAAAACTCATTTCAGACAGGAGGGTACAAGGAAATAATCATCTTGAAACACTCCAACATGAAAATCGAAGCACAAGCACAAAGTTCAAGCATGAAGTAGACTGGACCAAGTTCAGTCAAACACGATGTGAGACAGACTCAGAACTAGAGAGAGCGTTATGCACTAAAAGACCAGAAAGGTCAACTTAAATGTTGTACTAAGAAAATCAGTTGCAACTGTCAATACTCCAGCGAGACAGAGCACACTCAAATCTTAGGAGATGAACCTGGAGGTGAAGCCAATGAAGGTACACCGTGGGATGGCTGAGAATCCAATGAGATGGAAATTTAATACACTGACATGGTCATACTGTCATACATATTTTTAAAGTGATGTAACTGTTCTATTCATCATCTATTCATTATATTGCAGCAGTTACAGGGGTGCTTGAAAGTTTGTGAACCTTTTAGAATTTTGTATATTTCTGCATAAATATGACCTAAAACCTTTGTCATTTAGCAGATTTCCTAATCCAAATTAATTACCTTCATTCTTACAATCCAAGAAATTTGTGCATTCTTAAAAACCAACCCAAGCATTCTTATAAACTACACAATCCAATCCTTGTCCAAGGACCCAACAGTGGCAGCTTGGCAGAGGGATTTGAACCCTAGGCCTTTTGGTTCATAGTCCAGTAACTTAATCACTAGGTAACCACAGTCCCTTGAAGCTTGGTAGGTGTTTGACATGAAATTGAAATTAGAATTTATCACACACCTTATGTGACTTCTCACAGAGGTCTACCTAGCTTGTAAGACATTTATCTCTGACCCTATGATGAAGCTCTTGCCACAACACTCCTATGGGTTCTATTCTCTTCCATTTTCTCCGCTGCTCATAAACTCTGTTTATTTATTTTTTAGCTGATTTTAGACTTAACTTTTCTTTGAAACTTTACATAAAAGGCAAGTAACAATGGTATTTGGTGTCTACTACAACCCAAAATCAGAAAAGTGACTTTCATGTCAATGCAGACAGTATTCATGTTTTGTCATGTTTTCTGAAATATGCAAATCACTTCCAATATTTCTTTGAGGAACATTGTTTAACCATTTTCTCATACATTTGTTGACAAACTGGAGATCCTTTGCCCACATTTGCTCCTCAGAAACCAAATCATGACCACAATCAAATGTTGACATCACCTATTTGAAATCACTTCCTTTAATTACTTTATTACTAGCCCAAAATTTTCCCATCCCACTTTTTGTAGAATGTGTTGCAGACCTGAAATGCAAGAATGGATGTTTATCAACAAATGAAATTAAATTGACCAAAAAAACATGAAATATCTTGGGTTCATATGGTCTTTAAATAAGCAGCAAACTGTCTACCAAAGCATTTATTTTTGAAACTACAGACTGCTCTTCTTGTGCAGTTGTTCATCTGCAGGTACTGATTATTTTGTATACTGGTTACATCTAGTTTGCCTACCCTTCTTAAAACAATATGTATAAAAATTTTAGTTTCTTAGTATTTCATGCACAGAATGACCTTCCATTAGCATAATTATAGCAGGCTGATGTAGCAGTGGAAAAATTAGCTCCACTACTCAGTATGATGGTATGAATATAATCACCAGTTCTACAACTAAAACCCCACACAAGCCCTCACCAGCTGCTTTACTGGAAGACACGAATTAGTTTATATCAGGGAGCAAAGTGAAGTTATAAGATCAGAGAATAGTAAAGATGTGGTACTAGCACAGATGCAGCCATAAAAAGAGAATTTGGTCCAAGAGTGACCCATCTTTCACAGCATGGATATATAATGGGCCATTAATCACTGGTATATGTCAGAGCTTCTTAAAAATTGATAATACAGAGGATGCCGGCACAGGCATGTTGATGCCCTGAGTGCACAGTACTGCTATTCATTCCAGTAACAATGTTTTACAAAAAAACTACAACATTTGGACATAAAGCATGCATTAGTCTATAAACATCCAAGTTCCTAATGTTTATGTGCAGACATTTTTTTTTAAAATCAGTTTACAGCAAAGTAGATTTTGCACTGATTAATGGGTAATGGGCAGATGACAGTGTCACATTAAGAGTGCTTCATTTGATACACCGTTGAGATAGTTATTATTAGAACTTATTAGCAACTCTTGCAACAGAGTTACTGCAGCTCATTTTTTCAGCATCACTCTTACAGCACTGCTTTAAAATTCTGCCTTTTTATTGTCTTCAGAGGAATGGCATTGCCTTTTAGCTCTGCTTATAACTCTAATTGTAAATGTGAATTCTGTACTGTGCAACAATTGTAATGAATGATACACTATACAGATAAAAGTTTGTGGACACCCAAAAAATGACATCTTGACATGGTTATGACATGGTTATTAGTATGGAGTTTGCTCCCACCTTTGCTGCAACAACAGCCTTTGTTCTTCCAAGAGGGCTTTCAACTAGATTTTGGTACATGACTACATGTCAGCTTTTGTCACATAGGAGTCTGATGGTGCTGAGGTCATGATTACATTTACATTTACAGCATTTAGCAGACGCCCTTATCCATTCCCTTATCCAGAGCGACTTACAACTGATACAGTCTTACAATCCAAGCAATTGTGGGTTAAGGGACCTTCTGGACCTTCAAGGACCCAACAGTGGCAGCTTGGCAGAGGTGGGATTTGAACCCTGGACCTTCTGGTCCATAGTCCAGTACCTTAACCACTAGGCTACCACAGTCCATTATTACTAGTACTATTATTATGATTATGTTTAAACCAGCCAAGTTCTCAATCAAACTTGGCTCTATGGACTTTGTTTAAAAGCAGCATGGCAGAAAGTCGATTAACTGACTTGTTGGAAGCCAAAAAACCGAAATCCAATGTGTTATATTGAGAGTAAACCCATCCTACCACTGATGTTTATCTTGATGTTTATCTACATAAGAAGTATTCAGAATGTACATTTATATTATGAATGTATTACAGGTGTCTGATGCTGAAATAGCAGATGTCAATAATTAGAAAAGGATGTCTGGAAACTTTTGTCTATATAATTTATTTGCAACCAGAAATCCACAAATGCAGGGTGTGGAACCTCTCTACCAATAGCCAGTGTGGCCTCCAGGACATTACACCGATTCCCTTGTTATCCTTTGGGCTAGTCTTCATACAGTAGACTGTAGTAGCTGAATGAAAACTGCAGCTACACCAGATGAGGTTCTCCACTCCTGATTTATAGGATAACATGGCAACAAATCACAAAATGACCATATTTGCTAACAGTCCATTTAATTTTGATTAAGTTACACCAGTAGGATTTATCTTAAACCCATTACATACTTGTTTTATATTCAGCAGCACCTTGTAAAACATCTTCCAATGAAGTCTCTGATCTATCTATCTATCTATCTATTACTATCTATAGTGGTGCTTGAGTTTGTGACTAATATTAATATTGGATCATTTTTCCCTCAATAAATAAATGAGCAAGTATATATTTTTGTCCTCATTTGTTTAACTGGTTCTCTTTATCTACTTTTAGGACTTGTGTGAAAATCTTATGATGTTTTAGTCATATTTATTGGTTAATTGAATTGACCTCACCCCAGAGGATTTGGGTCTTTTTGCTTAATATCTTCAATTATTCCATTTCTATGATTTAACTGTTTGAATACAACATTTCTTTTCTAGCCCCTTTCCTTGGCCAGATGACCTCTTTTAATTCTCGTCATCCTAACAGCCACAGAAACATGAGCTGGCCTCCTGTATCCTTGCATTGTCAGGAGTTTTCTTCCAGATGACACTGTGTGGTTTTATAATATTCCACAGTCAATTATATGTATCATTACTATGCCCACTAACACTATTCCAATCAGCAAATGTCTCTAAATCCAATTTACTGTCGCTAACCACCCTAGGGAAGGACTAAAGAATTACACATCAATGTCAGTGTTTCAAAATGAGTTTGCTCATTCATGCTTCACGTTGGTCGGGTTCATTCAGTGATGTTAATACTATTCAGTGCTGATTTGATTGAAAGACAGAGGATGAGGATGCCATTTTCATAGTTCACTACACCTCTTTATAGTGCAGTATTAGATTCGGAGTGAAACACATCTCAGGGACCACACAGTGGCAACAACAGCCTGACACAGATAAACAAACAGTGGGTTGGATTGACAGCGATATTTCCCATGAGGTACTTGGGTAAGCATGGCACTATGTTGCTGCAAGATTGTGTGTAAGTGTTTTGTCAAAGCTGTCAGTCACAATTAAGGCCACTTCCTATTTTCACCTGCACCCTCATTTTTTTTACTTCCCATACTTGTCTTCCTGTCCTCCAACTGTCGCCACTTCCTGACAAGGAAATAATGGGGTGTGAGAAGTTGGATGACAAGACTGTTATTAGAGCTAGCCCTCATTTACTAACAAAGTTCACCAAGCATAAGAAGAGTCCATGAGATGTGGTGGGTCACTGGGTTGTGTTCAAAATTATCCATGCACTTGGATGTCTGACATGATATCAAGTGTAGCTCCCTAATTGGTCCAGTAATAGCATAGTAGCTATAAGGCAGTCTGTCACAAATTAAATCTCTTAAATCTTCCCCAGTCTTTGTGACAGGTCCGGTGACTGACATGACTTCTAACTAGCAATTAACCTCATTGACCTACTGTTGGATAAACTGTGCTTTTGAATGGGTGACATGCTCATTATTTTCAAAATGGCAGTGTAATGTATCTCACTGCCCAGAGTGGTAGACTGTACTGCACTGACTCACTGAGCTTGAATTAAAAAAAAGAATCATAAATGAGGAAAGGCCTCAGAGCGTAGCATCTAATCACAGTGGACAGCTTCCCCCAAAGGAGCCCAGGGCCCTAAGAGATCTTTAACGCTATATTAAGCTGAGAGATGCAGACACAGTACTCCAGACTAACAGCCGAGTCATAGTACCTGCAGGCGCTAGGGTCTTATATAAGTGCAAACAGCTTGAAATTAACATAAGCTCACCTGCACCTACAACCCCAAATTAGAAAAAGTAGGGACAGTATGAAAAAACAAATCAGTGTTTCTTACATTTACTTTGACTTTTTAATCTAACTGCAGACAGTATGAAACCAATATATGTTTTTTTTTCTGATTAACTTCAATTATTTTGTGAATAAACGTCCATTCCTGCATTTCAGGTCTGCAACACATTAAAAAACTTGGCATGGGGTCAATTTAGGGCTAGTAATGAGCTAAAAATAAATAATTAAATAATGATGTGATTTCAAACAGGTGACATCAACAGATGATTGTAACCATGATTTGGTACAAAAGCAGCATCCACTAAAGTCTTTGAGGAGCAAGGTGAACAGAGGAACCACTTTGTCAACAAATGCTTGAGAAAATGATTGAAAGGTTTAAAAACAGTGTTTCTTAAAGAAAGATTGGAAGGGATTTACATATTTCTCCGTCTACAGTGCATAATATCATTAAACGACTCAAGGAATCTGTATGAATCAGTCCATAAAGTCCATAAACTGAACACCTGTGATCTCTGATCCCTCAGATGGCACTGCATCAAGAACTGTAGAAGCACATGGGCAAGGTATTACTTCATCAAACCTTTATCAAGCACTATCATCAACATTTAACAACCTGAAAGAACCTTTACTTTTAGCAACTGTAAGCTTGTATTTGTAATTGTCTTATGCGTAACTACTGAATATTTAGTTAGTAATGATCAGGATCTCTAATTACTAATGTTAGCTAGAAGGGTAACAAAAGTAAAACATAGCACTTACAGTATATGTCTAAATGTCATGCTGGTATGGGGGGTCTTTAACGTTTCATGTTATGTTTGCTTACAAAAAACTGGTGTGTATAACAGAACACAAATGTTCATGCCTTGTTAGGCAGAAAAAGACAATTATCAGTGAACAACTATGAAACCATAGCTTAGATATACCAGTTAGAGCTCAGAGTAGCAAATGGGCATTAACAGATAACCTCTGTAGTAATTACTGACATTGGTTGATGAGAGTTATGTTCTGTTATTGTGTGGAACAGAAATGGATACACAGTGGAGTCAATTATCTCTGCCAATTTTCTCAGCAATGAATTATACAGTAAAGTAAAAATGCATTATATGTTTGCCTTTATTTTTTTCCAATAATCTCATAGCTAGATGTCAATTCTGATTTCTATACAATTTATATATTCTGGCCTTGCACAATCTTAAAATATCAAAATATGGACAGGTAAAAACAAACAGCACCAAAGTTACTCAGTGTTTTGACTATTACACATCTTGATATCTAGTCCAATAGCTGGTGAGCTACAAGTTAATTTAATTTGCTCCTATGCAATATTTTAATTCATGGTGTACAGATTTTCATAATTTTGGGGCAAAAATGTCATCTTTCATCATTTGCTTTCATCATTTGCTTTCATCATTTGCTTTCATCATTTGCTTTCACTCTACAGATTGACCATAAGCATGATAGGAAGAAATCCATGTTGGCATAGGAGTAAAGGTGTAATATGGGGGGAAGTTAGGATGATTGTAGTTTGCTTTTTTTTATTTTATATATATGTATATATTTTAATTGGACCTAAAATCCTCAGAAGCATTACTGCACATGGAGCAACATACAAAGCTGATGCCAAACACAACTCATGAACTGAGTCCCTGGAGCTGTGTGGCACTATGACTACTTACTGGACCTTCTATCTCCTACTGTCATCTCAGAATATTGAGTAAATATACTAGTATCAGTAACAAATGGGAATGCATTTACTCCTCAGAATGTTTTAGTGGAATCAAAAGTCAAAAATGTAATGTTTTCAGAAAGTTTTCTTTTTCCATCACTGCCTCAAGCCCTTTTTTGGCATAACTCATTTTATACATTGACTAAGATTTCAAAAGAAACTAGAGGAGTGAAAACTTGTGGCAGGTTGAGAAAGATGTTCTAGGAACTGTCCTGTTTTAGTCTCTGTCTATCCCTGTCGCTAAGCCTTGACACTTGGCTTTGATCATTGCTCCACTTTTCTCGAAAGAAGAATCTTTCTATGGCACCCTACTGATGTGATTTTTGACACTGTTTTCCAAGTTTTGCTGTAGGTGCTCACAGTTCAGACGGTAACTGATTTTATATTATCTTTCACTATTCTTATCTTGTTATATGTATCGTGTTCTCTATATCATAAGCATACGCTGTATGGTCCTGCAAAAATACTGTATTTGGGTATGTTGATCTGTTTTGTTGATTTTCAGATTGCATGTTTTATCAATTTTATAATGAAAAGTACAGCAAAATGTGCTGCAAATGTTCATGAGCCATTAAATTTGAACCCTTACAAAAAAAATTTCAAAAAATTCACAAAAATCATTTTTTTCCAATATGATTAAAATTGTATTCAAGTCAAGTCAGATTTATCTATATTGCGCTTTTTACAATTAAGCATTGTCTCAAACAAACTTTACAATTTTAGATTATCTTCTAATATCTAATAGCCATCCCAATTTAAACAAGCCTAGGGCCACAGTGGCAAGGAAAAACTCCCTAAGCATTATGAGGAAGAAACCTTGGGAGGACCAAGACTCAAAAAGGGTCCCAACCTCCTTGGGTGCCATAGATCATAAATGTAAGAATGAACCTAATTTATCTAAACAAATAAGTCTTATAGTAATAGTTCAAATTAAATAATGTAAAACATGCATATCGGCATCATGTAGTCTGATGCATTGAGTCAACTGGCAACGGAACAAAAGCTGGGAGAGAAAACAGGAAATGTAATTAGTTATTGATTAAGAGCACGGTGTTTATTAACAATCACTGATGCCATGTGTAGCATGAGACCCCGGCAGCATTAGCTATAGCAGCATAGCTAGAAAGAGGAGAACCAGAAGGTAGCACAGCCAAGAGGGATCACATGAGACATCAGCAACCCCACGGGAGGCAAGGAGACAGGAAACCAACTCATCACAAAACTCTGACTATGAACCCCCAGCTCTGCCCCTAGTCTAAGGCAAGGATGTACAAGTCAATATCAAGAGGACCGAAGCCCATCCCAGCCAAACCGCCCACCAGACATTTTATTCCTGTTCTCTGCAAACTTCTATAGTCTTCTCATTTAGAAAGACAGATGTCTATAGTTTGACCTGGGTTGACAAAGGCTTTTCTTATGATTGTAGACCGTTTGCAAGCAAGCAATGCAAAACATTTTTACAGTGAATTCCCAACACATAATCAATTTCCTGGAATTCTTTCAACAATTTCACTTGTTTCTTTGTTTGTGGTTGTTTGCGAATAACTTTCAGCTTTTGGTGATAGACAATCAAGTGTGAAGGGAGCACCCTGTTTTATTTAAAGAACAGGGATCTATCAAAGTCTGCTCTTCACAACATGTTTGTGGAAGTGTATCATGGCACGAAAAAAAGAGATTTCTGAGGACCTCAGAAAAAGAGCTGTTGATGCTCATCAGGATGGAAAAGGTTACAAAACTATCTCTAAAGAGTTTGGACTCCACCAATCCACAGTCAGGCAGATTGTGTACAAATGGAGGAAATTCAAGACCATTGTTGCCCTCCCCAGGAGTGGTCGACCAACAAAAATCACTCTAAGAGCAAGGCGTGTAATAGTTGGCGAGGTCACAAAGGACCCCAGGGTAACTAAGGAACTGAAGGCCCCTCTCACTGTTACGGTTCGCCATGTAAAAAGGCTGACGAACCGTCAAAACTAAATAAGAAGGGTTTGGGACCCAATTGCAGTTAGCTCCAGATGGTATTAATGAACTGAAATAAGGTTAAGTAAATAAACTGAAATAAAACAAAATTAATAAATAACAAAAAAGGGAAATGAGTCTCTGTGTGTGTGTATGCAGAAGCCAGCGAATGTGCGAGCAGGCAGTCACACACACAGAGATCAAGCCGCACTTGCAGGAGCAGAGGAAGGAGGGGGTAAATCCCCCACTTGACGTCAGCGGTGCTGAACGCGCTGACGTCAGCTCTGCAGGGAGAGAGACAGAGGGGGGCGTGGCCCGATCGCTGCTCAGTGCTGG
>JAJAGP010006323.1:0-22816 GCA_025084515.1 Ancistrus triradiatus | reverse complement strand
GAAACTTCTATATTAACTGATGCATAATGAATAAGTAGGTGCAGACTTTTCTGGTTGTTCATTAGTTTTTAGCCACGCAGTCCGTAATTCATTTATCTTATAAATATATCGGGTTAGAGTGCTGCTGCTGCTGCTGCTTATTATATACATAGAATTTAGGCCTTAATAACACTTAATCACTTCAAAACACAGCAACCGCAACCTCTTGCGTCATTTAAAATGAATAACAATTTATTCTTTCATTCATTTATTGTCATACCCGCTTAATACATTGAGGGTCATGGGAAGTTTGGGCCTAACTGGCAGCACAGGGCGCAAGGTGGGAACAAACCCTGATCGTGGCGTCCAATTACAGGGCAAAATCACTCGCACTGGGGCAGTTACGTGATACCAGTTGATCTAACGCCCGTCTGTGGAATGGGGGAGAAACCAGATAAACGAAGAGAA
The DNA here is from genome assembly GCA_025084515.1 of Ancistrus triradiatus. Taxonomy (NCBI): domain Eukaryota; kingdom Metazoa; phylum Chordata; class Actinopteri; order Siluriformes; family Loricariidae; genus Ancistrus; species Ancistrus triradiatus. Next base: position 22,369 of record JAJAGP010006323.1, on the reverse strand, counting down.
CATGCAAACTCCACACAGGCGGAGTCCGGGCTGGGAATTGAAGCGGTGATCTCTGAAGGTGTGAGGCAACAGCGCTGTCCACTGCGCCAACGTGCCGCCCTTTGATAATCACAACTTCTGCAGTCGTGTTTTCAGGAAACCAAGCCAGTAGTCTGTTCTGATTTTTATTTATAGCACTCGGCATACACAGAACACGAAGCGCAGTGTGCGCTCAGAGAAGGGCTCACGTTTCAGGTTGCACAAAATGGTCCTTTATCTCTACTTGTTCCTGTGTCCAAACAGCTTGCTTGTTCATTTACACTCTGATCCTAAACCTATTCATTTTAAACCTTAATGTACCTTGAAATAGGACTGACTATTAGGACCATTTCCTGCAGGATTTTTCTATTCAATATGCAAAGATGGAAGGCAGAATTGTTAATGGATGCTGTATTTATTTTCATACTCATTGGCAACACAGGGTGCAAGACGTCACAGTTACATTTAGTCATCTATCAGACGCTCAGAACCTACTATTGAAGCGACTGTGGGTTAAAGGCCTTGCTCAATGACCCAACAGTGGCAGCTTGGCAGTGGTGGAATTGGAACCCTGGACCTTCTGGTTCACAGTCCAGTACATAGTCCACATTGTCAGATTTTTTCCCTGGCACTTCTTTACAATGGAGCATCGTCTCATAGCGGCTTTAGAATTTAATATTATCTTCTATTACCTATGACCAATCCCAAATTGAGCAAGCCTAGGGAGACAGTGGCAAGGAAAAACTCCCTAAACGTTATAAGAAAGAACGCTTGGGAGGACCAAGACTCAAAAAGGAACCTGGCCTGGGTGTTATAAGTAAGAATTAAACTAAGTTATCTTACTGCACCATCGCAGTTTCCTGCACAGGGCACCAATCCATCACAGGACACACACACACACACACACACCCCTAACCTTAACCTCAATAACCTAACGGCTATCTTTAGACTCTCTTGGTTTTCCAAAGAAAGTTTCAGTTTTTGTAAACAAGCAGTTTTCCCTGTGGGAACCAGTGAAATGTCCCCACAAGGTAAACAAATGTCAGATCTTTCTATATAAACATGACACACACAGGCACACTTTAGACCCTATATGACCTAATGCATGTCTTTGGGATGTGGGAGGCACCCGGAGTACCCGGATTAAACCCAGACAGGCACAGGGAGAACATGCAAACTCCACACAGGAGGCGTTTCAGCCAGAAATTAGAACCAGAGGCGGCAGTGAGGCGTGTGAGGCGAATGTGTTAATGAGTGTTAATGAAAGCTGTAATACACCTAAATCAAACTGAAATGGAGGCAGTCCATTTTAAAAATGAAGCCACACAGATAATCTTTTCATTAATTTGCAATTTTGAGATGGAATGAGGTGAATTTATTAAGCCTTTCAAACAGTAAATAGCATTACAGAATAGAAGAACAGTCATGTACAGTTGTACTAAACACATCACAGCTGCACAATACAATGGTAAATGCCAGACTATTGCGCCACCGAGGGTTCTGGACGCAGGCCACGTGTTATATTTTTATGTGTCATAGTGCGGTGTCCTACATTACAGACTGGGACTGGACTATAGCATGCACACTGCCAAATCAGCTGCAAACCAAACTGAGAAACATCTACCTCCCACAAACTGGTTCGGTGCTTGCCAAAAAAAAAAACAAATGTGGAGAACCTGTTGTCTGTGGGATTGGGCATGTGTTCAGAATCACAGATCGCTGTTTTGTTTCGGGTTTTTTTACACTTCCCATAATACTGAGCCAATTCAGGCTGTGGATCTTATGGCATGAATGATAGCGAGTGAAAGATATCCTGGGATATCTGTGGGACTGTGGTAGCCTAGCGGGTAAGGTACTGGACTATGGATCAGAAGATTCAGGGTTCAAATCCTACATCTGCCAAGCTGCCACTGTTGGAACCTTGAGCAAGACCCTTAACCCACAATTGCTTGGATTGTAAGACTATCAATTGTAAGTCGCTCTGGATAAGGGCGTCTGCTAAATGACATAAATGTAAATATGCCCATAAATGCTGCAACTGTAATGTACTACTTTTACAATAAAACACACGATTTTTATATCGCATATATTTCATTGAATATATTTGTTTCGATCTGCTCTATTAACCACACAAAAACTGCACTGAAGTTTGAAACCAGTACTTTTGAAAGACGTTGGCTACACTATATGGACGTTTTGGGACACCTACACATTACCTGCAGGAGCTTTTATAATTATGGCATTTAACAGACACCCTTATCCAGAGCAATTGTGGGTTAAGGGTCTTGCTCAAGGGCCCAACAGTGGTGGCTTGGCAGATGTAGGATTTGAACCCAGGACCTTCTGGTCCATAGTCCAGTATCTTAACCACTAGGCCACCACAGTCCCTTTTATGACATCCTATTCTAAATCCATTGGCATTAATATGATATTGAGCAGCTATAAAAGTTTCCACTCTTCTGGGAAGGCTTTCTACAAAATTTTAGACTGTCTCTGTGAATACTTTTGCCCATTCATCCAGAAGAGCATTTATGAGGTCAGATGCTGATGCTGGATTGGCTCACACTCTAGTTCATCCCAGTGGCATTTGATGGGGTTGAGGTCAGGGCTCTGTGTAGGCCAGTTAAGTTCTACCACACCAAACTCACCCAACCATGCCTATATGGATCTTGCTTTGTGCACGGTCATGGTGGAACAGAAAATGGCCTTCCCCAAATTGTTCCCACAAAGTCGAAAGTGTACAATTCTCCAAAATGTCTTGGTATGCTGACACGTTACGATTGCCCTTCACTGGAATTAAGGGGCCTAGGAAACGGACAATGGAGATGGCAGGTAAAGGTCTCCTGAAATTCACCAAACCCAGACTGCCAGATAGAGAAGCGTGATTCATCACTCCACAGAACACGTTTCCACTACTCCAGAGTCCAGCGGCAGTGTACTTTATACCAGTCCATCTACCACCTGGCATTGTGGTTGGTGATGTAAGGCTTGCATGCAGTTTCTTGGCCATGGAAACCCATACCGTGAAGGTCCCAGCGCACAGTTTTTGTGCTGACATTACTTCCAGAGGAGGTTTGGAACTCTGCAGTTACTGAGTCAGCAGAATGTTGGTGACTTTTATGCACTATGCCCCTCAGGCCTCGGCGACCTCGCTCTAACTTTACATGGTCTTGTAACTTCTGTGGAGTTGCTGTGGTTCCGAAACGCTTCCACTTTACAGTAATACCACTCACTGTTGATCATGGATTATCTAAGAGGGAAGAACTTTCACAAACTGACTTGTTGAAATGGTGGCACCCTATTACAGTATCAGGCTTGAATTCAGCGAGCCATTTAGAACGACTGATTCTTTCACAAATGTTTGTAAAGGCAGACTGCATGGCTAGGTGCCTGATTTATACGTGTGACAATCAGACTGAATGAAACACTTGAATTCAATGATTAAGAGCTATGTCCCAATACTTTTGTCTATATAGTATATGTTGCTTAGAATGATGTAATCTATTTATGTCATCGTTAAAAAAAAGCAAATTTAACATGTGTGCCTGACATGCAACCTATAAGGGTTGACAAACATTAACCATGTAGGATTTATCCATTGGATACACTCCTTTTCATCAGCCACTATGGCAAGAGCTTGCCCACAGAGGAACATGCTTCCTCAGACGTTCTTTGCAGAGACCCAATGGGGCTGCTATTTCAGGGAGATGATCCCTGTCTGAAGATTTAACATTTCTGTAATGTATTCTGGTATACCCATCATATCCACAATATTTTACCCAGTAATGAATATTAAAATTCTTTTGAAAACTACGTATACAGGTTATGCTACACAAAAAAAACTAAAACGTCACCCAAAACCTGCGGCGTTTAATCATGTGCTTTACTAAATATCTTACACATTAGCATGAATATTTAACTTGTGAATATTTGTCTACAGTCTCCTTGAAACTTCACACGATCCGATCTGTCTCACTTAGAGCAGACAGTCATTTATTATCCTGAGATCAAATGTCATATCCATAATTCTGCCATTGGCCTAACCCCCGGCAAAATACTGCCATACTGTTGCTGACTGTTGAGAATTCAGGTCCTCAAGAATGGTAGCTGACTCTTACCTACAAGCCACAGGAGCTGCTCGGTATGAAAGTGACAAAACAGTAACAATATCTATCAGATCTAAAGTGACAGTGGTAATAATTTTGTATTATGTCTTTATTCTGGTTAACAACATACTCTACTATGCATTTGATATGTTGTTTTAGCAAAGGTATAATGACCATAGATAACATATTGCTGACAATTGGACCCAAAAACTTCAAACTTGAAATTGTCACTCCATAATACTCTATTCCACTGATCTTCATTCCAATCTTTGGGAGCTTTAGCACATCATAGCCTTTTCACCCCATTCCCTGTTAGAACAAAAGTGGTTCTTGCCTGCTTACCCTTCCAAAAAGTGATCATTCCTGATCAACGCTTCTTGGACTGTAGAAGGGTCACACTGGCATCCTAATGAAGCTGCCAGATGCTGCTATTGCTCAGTCGGAGGTCTCACTAAATACTTGCCACTTTAGCCTATATAAGCTGAGTTTTTCGTTTTTTTAACTGCATACAAATTTCCTATATTTTCTGGTAGTATTCTAAAACAAAGAGAAAACCTGTATATGGCCATTATACCATTGCTAAAACATCAAATCTAATAGTGGTTACAAAAACCCAAGACATTAGTTATGAGTATGGCTTTTGAGGCTTTAAGGTTTGCCTCACCTCCCCAGTGGTGGAGACGCACTCTGCCCTGCTTACTGCTGATGTTCCTGTGGGCATTGCTGCTCCATTACATGAGGAAGGTTGTGCACAGCCTACACAGGGCAGACTGCCACCGATCATCAATACAAAAAAGGCTCCAAATGTGACTGGAGAGCACAAGACAGACATTTTCTTCAAAAGTTATTTTCTAGTCATAACATTGACATTTACGGCATTAGCAGACACCCTTATCCAGAGCGACTTACAACTGATACAGTCTTACAATCCAAGCAATTGTGGGTTAAGGGTCTTGCTCAAGGACCCAACAGTGGCAGCTTGGCAGAGGTTGGATTTGAACCCTGGACCTTCTGGTCCATAGTCCAGTACCTTAACCGCTAGGCTACCACAAAATTACCTGTGAATCTGTTTGAAGTGGGTTAGTCCTACTGGAGTGATGTATTGTGTACACAGTTACAGATTTGGGCAAAGTTGAGATCATTAAGTAAGCATACTGAGATATTGTTTTGAAACCATGGGCTTGTTGTACTCTGAATCAAAAAAATAGTTAGCCATATGTGTAAATTGTCACCAGGGTCAGTTCGTTATTCATACACTGAATTACTAATACCAATGCGAGGTGCTCATACATTAAGATAGATGAACCATTTTTTATATAGAAGAAATACAATTAAAAAGATTTGTGTACATTAAGAATAGGAATGTACCATTCTGTTTTATATTTTGAGCAAGTCTTTCTGTTTATTTTTTTTTTTTACTTATGTTTTCTGTTGCTTTTTTGTCTTTCACCCCAGTTTATTACTGGTCCATCTAACAGAATTTATTTAAACCTAGACTTCTGGCATTTCGTAAAATAGGCCTATTGTGTGGGTTGGTACTATGTAGAGCAGAGTATACACAATCTGCAGGTAGTGCAGGTACACACAGGTCATTTGACCAAAATAGTCATGTAGACATTTTATTCTACTGTAACATAAATATAAGAGGGTAAAACTGGATGCAAACGATAAGTCAATGCCTCAGAGATACCGCATGAAAACACTAATGGTTTGTTTTTTGTTTGTTCATTAGTTTTATATAACGTCGTATCAGCATCAATGGCTATATAGACACAAAGATACAGCAACACACTAGTCATGGGACAGTAAACAATTAACCTAATGCATGTCTTTGGACTGTTGGAGGCAACCAGAGAACCCAGACTAAACCCGTGCGGACACAGGGAGGACATGCAAACTCCAGACAGACGGGGTCTGGGGTCAGGATCGAACCAGGGAATTTTGGAGCTGTGAGGCGACACTAACCACTGCACCACTGTGCCATCACAAAACACTGCCAACTGTCCGAAGCCTAAAGTGTTTATAAACATGCTAAACCTTTGGTAATTGATGGAAATTCACAATCATTATAAAAAAAAACACAGCAATGTACTGTTATAAACCTGTCTAGGGAAAAACCATAGAGAGTGGTATGGCGGGTTTTCTCTGGGTGCTCCAGTTCCCTCCCCATTCCAAAGACATGCATGTTATGTTAATTGGTGTTTTCAAAGTGCTCCTTAGTGTGCGAGTTTGAGTATATGTGCCGTTTAATGGATTGGTGCCCTGTCTAGGGTTGTTACATCCTGGGCACCGGGTCTCCCAAGACCCTGAACAGGATAAGCGGATAAGGCAATGAATATATACACAGTACATGGGCAAAAATATTGGGACACACCTCTTAATCATTGAATTCAGGTGTTTCATGCAGTCCCACTGCTACATATGTATAAATCAATCACCTAGCCATTCATTTTACTGTAATAGGATGCCACCATAACATCCTTTCTTCCCTTGTAGATATTCCATGATCAGCTGTGAGTGGTACTGTTGAAAACTGGAAGTGTTCAGCAATTCAGCCATGAAGTGTCAGAAAACAAAGTTACAGATGGAGTTACAGAGTGCTGAGGCACATAGTGTATATAAAAGTCACCAGAGTTCCAAACCTCCTCTGGCATTAACATCAGCACAAAACTGTGCTTGTGGAGCTTCATGGCATGGGTTTCCATTGCCACCCTTGCATAACCAAGCACAATATCAAGTATCAGATGGAGTGGTGTAAAGCATGCCGTCACTGGACCCTGGAGCAGTGGAAAGATCTTCTGTGGAATGACGAATCATGCTTCTCCATCTGGCAGTTTGTTGGACGAGTCTGGGTTTGGTGAATGCCAGGAGAACCTTACCTGACTGACTGCACTGTACCAACTGTAAAGTTTCCTTGAAGAGCGATAATGCTATGGGGTTGTTTGTCAGGGCTTGGCCTAGCCCCTTGGTTCCAGTGAAGGGTATCCTAATGCTTCAGCATACTATGCCATACTATGCCACCTTTGTGGGAACAATTTGGGGAAGGTCCCTTTATTTTTCAGCATGACTGTGCCCCACTGGAGAAAACAAGATCCATAAAGGCATTGCTGGGTGAGTTTATTGTAGAAGAACTTGATTGGCACGCACAGAGCCCTGACTTCAGCCCATCGAACACCTGTGGGATGAACAAGAACGGAGATTGTGAGACAGTTCCTCTCAAACAACATCAGTATCTGACCTCTTCTATATGAATGGGCAAAAATTCTCACAGACACAGTCCAAAATCTTATAGAAAGTCTTCCCTGAAGAGTGGAAGATGTTAAAGCTACAAAGGGGGACCAACTCTATGCCCATGGATTTGGAATGGATTGTCACAGACGTTCCTGTAGGTGTAATGCGTAGGTGTCCCAATGCATTTGTCCATATAGTGTATGTGTACGTAACCGGGGTGTCACGGTACAAATAGTGTCAATCGGAATACTGGGTTCCCATTTCTCCCACTCCTTTTTAAAATTTTTAAAGCATAAATAATGGAAATATTGTACTGTCTTTAGGTTTACACCGTAAACAAATTCAAAAGCAAGCAAATATCTGGACAACACAGACAGAATTGTGACTTTAAGACAATAAAATTGAAGATATAATCCAAATCTTTAGTTAAGATTGTTGATTCATGTCGTTCTTTTAGTGACCACTAGTCTTTAGCGAAATGCTGCAGCACTGCACAAACAATGGTTTCACTCTGTGCTCACACAGAGGTGACAAAGTGGCCAGAAGTCATTCATTTTTAAAGATTTCCAGCATTAGGAGGCAGGCAGAACATTAGCCATACAGAGTGGGTGAAGGCAGACACGACAAAGTGACACAGTTAATGATACTGCTGATGATAAACAAGGACTGAAGCAATGGGGAGATAAACGTTGAGAGTTGAGGCTCATATTCAGGATAGAAAGGACAAAAATTCATATGTAATGACACTATGTAGTGCAGAACATAGCCAAGTGACGAGCTGTGAAATTGGAGCCAGTGAACAGAGATTTGGGCAATGAGCGGCAAAAAAGTAACTGTCAATGTGAACATAAGGTCAAGCTGTCGCCTAATACATTTACATAACTTAGCAGACGCCCTTCTCCAGAGCGACTTACAATTGATACAATCTAAGCAACTGTGGGTTAAGGGCCTTGCTCAAGGACCCAACAGTGGCAGCTTGGCAGAGGTGGGATTTGAACCCTGGACCTTCTGGTCCATAGTCCAGTATCTTACCCACTAGGCTACCACAGCATGGCCAGTTCCTGTGTAAATCTGCTACATTGAAGCAAATAAGATCTCATGTGTACATTGTTGAACAGATTAGACCTGAACTGAGCTCCACCTGCTAAATATCTTAGCACAGAGCTTATTCACTACCACAGTGAGCTCAAATATATGGAAAGGTTTTCATATTTTGCCCGTAGTGCACTGCGAAAGCTGACTATATGTTATGAACTTGTGTTTGCTGATTCTTTTTGTATGATCTACAAATTAAACCGTGGAATTGTTTCTGTTAAATTACATAGACACATACAGGTAAAGGTGTCATTTAATAACCGGATTGCGTTCTCTGAAAAAGGTCGCTGATCAAAATTACCATACCATATGGACATTACCACAGTCACATAGTATTTCTATGCTACTTTAATGTAAATATAAAGGGTGTTTACACAAGAAAACTGGGTGCAAGCCATACGTAATGCGTCGGAGATGAAAACGTGAGTGACTGAAACAAAGGTAGCTTTATTAGTAGAAACAAAGCAGCACTACTTACAATAGGACAGGCACATACACTTACACATACACTTACAGCTTGTTACAAATAAGTAGCTGAAAGTCATACACACAAACAGGAGGAACTTACACAAAAGTCTCTGAACACATCAGCCGAGCTATAGTCCAGTCGTGAGCTAACGAGGAAGCAAGCACATGACCGGTAAGGTAGCTCCACACACAAACACACGAATCAGGGTTGCCAGATATCACAAGAGAAACAAGCAACCTGGTATATGGAAACTAGCACAAATGAAGCCCAAAACAGGCAACCTATTGCAATGTGAGAGAATGACCACCTGATCAGTTAATTAAAAAATAATACTAATTTATAATTGCCTTTTTAACTTGAGGTTAAACAAAACCAACTTGCAGGAATATTGGAGAGAAAGAAACATAATCAGGGATTCCAAATAAGCACCTACACTTTAGAAACAAGCCCCAAAAACCTGCAACTCGCAACTACCGATATTTGTAAGCAACTTTATAGAAAAGTAATCCCGAAGTCACTTAAAATATGCCGACTAACTTTAAACTTTGTGGGAACAATTTGGGGAAGGTCCTTTTCTTTTTCAGTATGACTGTGGCCCACTGGTCAAAACAAGACATATACAGGCATTGTTGAGTAAGTTTGGTGTAGAAAAACTTGACGGGCTTGCACAGAGCCCTGACCTCAACCCGACTGAACACCTTTGGGATGAACTAGAACAGAGATTGTGAGAAAGGTCCTCCCAGTATCTGACCTCACAAATGCTTTTCTTTATGAATGGGCAATTCTCACAGACGCAGTCCAAAAAAAGTCTTACAGAAAGTCTTCCCTGAAGAGTGGAAGCCGTTAAAGCTGTTGGGGACCAACTCTATATTAATGCCTATGGATTTGGAATGGATTGTCACAGAAGGTCCTGTAGGTGTAATGTGTAGGTGTCCCAATGCATTTGTCCTTATACGTAACCGGGGTGTCACGGTACAATCAGTGTCAATCACAATACCGGGTTCACATTTCTCCCACTACTTTTTAAAATAATTATTGAAAAATATTGTGCTGTCTTTGTTTACACTGTAAACAACTAAAAAAAATGAGCAAATATCTGGACAACATTGACAGACTTGCGACGTTAAGACATTAAAATTGAAGAAATAATACAGATCTTTAGTTAAGATTTTAGTTTGTAGTTAAGATAATAAGATTTCAATAATGATAATTTTAGATTTTGGTTAAGCTCTTTAGTTAATGCACGAATCAGGGTTGCCAGATATCACAAGAGAAACAAGCAACCCGGTATATGGAAACTAGCGCACAAGAATCCCAAAACAGGCAACCTACTGCAATGTGAGAGAATGACCACCTGATCAGTTAATAAAAAAAAAATAATACTAATTTATATGTACCTTTTAACTTGAGGTTAAACAAAACCAACTTGCAGGAATATTGGAGAGAGAGAAACAGAATCAGGGATTCCAAATAAGCACCTACACTTTAGAAACAAGCCCCAAAAACAAGCCCCAACCCGCAACTACCGATATTTGTAAGCAACTTTATAGAAAAGTAATCCCAAAGTCACTTAGAAAATGCGGACCTGGCAACCGTGACCCGAATGCCAGACATTCACTCTTAAACTCCGGCGTCTGCTTGTGGATGCACAGCGTTTACTGGCTGTTGGAGTGACCAGCTGTTAACAACTAATGTCTGGAGTTAAAAGGCAGATTTTTATTTCCTACAATCAATTGTTATAAGTTTTTTGTTTTTAAGGTGAATGGACATTAATCGGATGGCATACCTGTAAAGTGCGGTCTTGTGGCTCGATGGTAACATCTACGCTACTAGGAACAGCAGTTCCTTGGTTTGAATCCCAGGCTGGGCTTGCTACATTGAAGACTATGAAAAGGGAGCAGTAGAAAAGGGCAGGATCCCTCACCCTGTGACCCTCTGTGTGGGTCAGGGTTGGTGGCAGAGGATCACCAGCAGCCACGCTAACTGTGCAGGAGAAAGGCCTGTCAATCTACTTCTGTATCGTGCTACCAAAAGTGTATGGGTAGTAACAGGGCACCTCACACACCTGGTGTATAAAGGGTTGGAAAGAATCAAGCTACTATTAAAACGCAGCATGCAGAAATACTACAGCTAAAATTCTAATAATCCAAACACAAAACCATGCCAGGTTCTGCCCAGGTTTATTTCAGATTTGTGTGGGAGACCCGTCTATTTTCTTGTTGTTTTAGTTCTGATAAGAATGTATTTAATTGACTGAAGAGGATTTAGTAAGTCTGCCCATCCTCATTACCCACACCACATTTTTCATCTAATCTCATTTTATGGTTCTGCATTAGCGGATGTTTGCGTTGGCAGAGCGTCGTCTGGGATGCTTCAGTTTACATGGCCCTTAAAGCATGAAAACATCAGGAATTTTTTTTTTTGCTTTAAAGACAGTTTCCATTTTATGGGTGTTTACAGTATATAAAATGCTTTTGCAGTTGATGTGTGTGTGGTTTTGCAAAGATGCTATTAATATTTCAGCACTTCATCATCCTCTTGACGGTCAACTGTAATGAACTATCCCATGCTGTTGAAAGCAATATGTCCGGGGCAAACTGTAGGATGGACTGAGGACAGAAATAGCCTTATGCTACCCATCTCAGAGCACACCAAGGTCATATCAGGTTTTCCATGTGCCAGTGTGTTTGTGGATGTATCAGTTGGTGTGTGGTGTGTGTGCAAGTGTATAGCCGCCATCTCTCTCTCTCTCTCTCAGAGGTCTCTTTATGCCCTTGCCCCACGCCTTAGCCAGGGTAACAATAGACAGAACACAAGACTCGCCATTCCACTCGGATTACACAGAAGCATTGATTCCTGCATCCGACGTCCTCCTCCTACAGCACACGCCGCTGTACTTGCGCTTTGTTACAATTATTCGTTACGCTTCCTTTTATCCAAAACAACTGACGTCTGAGGCAGAATACAACAGTGGATAGAGCTGTTAAAGGAGTGGACTGTGATATCAGTGCCGCAAGTTTTCACTAATAGACCACAAAGCTGATCAGTACTGCAGCTCTCCACAGGCTGACGTAAACGTTAAGTACAGTGCAGTGTGGAAACACTTCTGTATCCCTGTAGTCCTACAGGTGCATTACTCTCTGATCTCCTCCTGGTCTCTGTGAATCTCTGTTTCTGTTTCTTGTGTCTGATATGTGAATATTTTGCTGAGCGGTCTTTGCTTTCATTGTCTAGATGCCTTTTTTGTCTCTTACTAGGGCTATGAGAAATGACAATCAGCACTATGTTACAGTGGTTCTTGAAAGTTTGTGAACCCTTTAGAATTTTCTATATTTCTGCATAAATATGACCTAAAACATCATCAGATTTTCACACAAGTCCTAAAAGTAGATAAAGAGAACTCAGTTAAACAAATGAGACAATAAATAGTATACTTGATCATTTATGTATTGAGGAAAATGATCCAATATTACATTTATTAGTGAGTGGCAAAAGTATGTGAACCTTTACTTTCAGTATCTGCTGTGACCCCCCTGTGCAGCAATAACTGCAACTAAACGTTTCCTGTAACTGTTGATCAGTCCTGCACACCGGCTTGGAGAAATTTTAGCCCATTCCTCCGTACAGAACAGCTTCAGCTCTGGGATGTTGGTGGGTTTTCCTCACATTAGCTGCTCACTTCAGGTCCTTCCACAACATTTTCCATTGGATTAAGGTCCGGACTTTGACTTGGCCATTCCAAAACATGAACTTTATTCTTCTTTAACCATTCTTTGATAGAACGACTTGTGTGCTTAGGGTCGTTGTCTTGCTGCATGACCCACCTTCTCTAAATTCAGTTCATGGACAGATGTCCTGACATTTTCCTTTAGAATTCTCTGATATAATTAAGAATTCATTGTTTCCATCAATGATGGCAAGCTGTCCTGTCCCAGATGCAGCAAAACAAAGGCCCAAATCATGATACTACCACCCCACCATGTTTCACAGATGGATAAGGATCTTATGCTGGAATGCAGTGTTTTTTTCCTTTCTCCAAACATAACGCTTTTAAACCAAAAAGTTCCATTTTGGTCTCATCTGTCCACAAAACATTCTTCCAATAGCCTTCTGGCCGTCCACATGATCGTTAGCAAACTGCAGATGAGCAGCAATGTTCTTTTTGGAGAGCATGGCTTTCTCCTTGCAACCCTGCCATGCACACCATTGTTGTTCAGTGTTTCTTCTGATGGTGGACTCATGACATTAACACTAGCCAATGTAAAGAGAGGCCTTCAGTCACTTAGAAGTTACCCTGGGGTCCTTTGTGACCTCACCAACTATTACACACCTTGCTCCTGGAGTGATCTTTGTTGGTCGACCACTCCTGGGGAGGGTAACAATAGTCTTGAATTTCCTCCATTTGTACACAATCTGTCTGACTGTGGATTGGTCTGACTGTGGACAAAGTCTTTAGAGATGGTTTTGTAACCTTTTCCAGCCTGATGAGCATCAACAACTCTTTTTCTGAGCTCCTCAGAAATCTCCTTTGTTTGTGCCATGATACACCAACACAAACGTGTTGTGAAGAGCAGACTTTGATAGATCCCTGTTCTTTAAATATAACAGGGTGCCCACTCACACCTGATTGTCATCCCATTGATTGGAAACACCCGACTCTAATTTCATCTGCAAATTAACTGCTAATCCTAGAGGTTCACATACTTTTGCCACAAACTAATATGCAATATTGGATAATTTTCATCAATAAATAAATGACCAAGTATAATATTTTGTCTCATTTGTTTAACTGGGTTCTTTTTATCTACTTTTAGGACTTGTGTGAAAATCTGATGTTTTAAGTCATATTTATGCAGACATATAGAAAATTCTAAAGGGTTCACAAAGTTTCAAGCACCACTGTACATTTCATCATAAATTACATCAAATACAGTGGTACCTCGGTTCGCGCCGTTAATTCGGTCCAGAAGGCTTGAAAATAGTGATTACCGAGCAATTTTTTCCTTTAAGGAGTAATGTATTAATTATGCATTCATTGTCTTAATTGTATTGTACATGTGCTGCCTGATTTACAATGGGGATACGTTCTGACAATTCATAATAAGTTAAATGTTAAACTGATGAGTTTAATATAGTCTATACTGTATCAGAGCAGAGCCTAATACACATTAACTTGCAGGTGGCCAAAATCATTAACACAAAGCTTATTTTCTACTAAAGTGTTGAAAAATCTCATGTAATTTACTGGGTAATGGGTTGAAAGTAAAAACAAAACACTTACTCTATTGGTCAAGTCAAGTCAAGTCAGATTTATTTATATAGCGCTTTTTACAATGGAGCATTGTCTCAAAGCAACTTTACAGGTTTAGATTATCTCCTAATAACTACGTCCAATCCCAAATTGAGCAAGCCTATTGGTGAACTCTGGGTGCTAACATAGCTGCTAATGCTAATTGCTCAGCCTGAAAGCCAAGAGGATTCCATTCCTGTTTCGGGTTGGCTGTCATTACCTAACCATTTTAGGACAGATGGGAACATTTGTGCTAATGTGTAAAAATGTAATGTAAAAATAAAGAAAAACACAATAAACACAGTGGACATCTTCACTGAGCAAGGGCTATTGTGAATCTGAATCAGTGAATCGAGTTTCAGCTGAATCGAGTCATGCGGTTCGACTGATACAAGTTTAAGCAAGTGCACCGAGTACCGAGCAATGAGAGCCGAGACACATTTTTTAACTTAAAATGTATCGAGAACTGAATTCGACAAGTTCTGAGGTGGTCAAGAACCGAGGTACCATATTTCTCAGATTATCACAGCTATTGTCAGTAATTCTGTAACACTCAATGGCCAACTCTGCTGCTGCTCAAAACAGAACACATTTCAGCACCATTTCAAATTATGTGCTGAAGGTAAAATAAAACACATTTTGGACTCCTTTTCAGATGTTTCTCTAGTGATTAAGGTCACATTACTTAAACCAATTCATTGGGCCTTAATCAAAGTCAAAAGCAGACAAGCAGATTAACTCTCAGGAGATCACGAGAACCTCATATAATCACTTGTAAACTGGTCAGGTATGCAAAGTATAATCCTCGCATCACAATCAGGGTCAAGTTTAGCTGTTACAAGAGTTGTGGTGCATGGGTCCACTGTAAATATCATCAGATCTGTTGAACCATGCCTCATAGTTGGGGTCGATGATCTGTCAAAAATGTGCCATGACTTTTTTTTTTTTTAGGAGGAATCATGATACACAATATCATTTAAAAAATGTCCATGTTGGTTTTTAACACTAATTTGAACCTGAACGCAGTCTATTTTTGCCTGTGTAGCTGTTTTCTGTGTTGTTTAACTTCTAAACAACTAAAGACCTCTATCACATTGGCTAATGTTATGAGTCCACTGTCAGGAGAACAATGAAAAACAATGGTGTGCATGGCAGGGTTGCAAGAAGAAAGCCACTGTTCTCCAAAAAAAACATTTTACACTGCACATCTGCAGTTTGCTACAGATCCCATGGACAAGACAGAAGCGTTAAGTCTGGAGAATGAAAGGCATGACATTCCAGCTGCAGACCATTATCCCATCTGTGAAACATGGTGGTGGTAGTATCATGGTTTGGGCCTGTTTTGTGGCCCAACGACGATTTTCCATCATTCAAGTAGCAATGAGTTATGAAATATACCAGTGCATTCTAAAGGAAAAAGTCACGATATCTGTCCAAAAACTGAATCTCAAGAGAACATGGATAATGCCTACTTGTTTGTTTGTTGGTCATTTAACGTCACTTTCAGTATCAATGGCTATTTATAACAGACACAAGGTTACATCAATACACAAGGTTACTTTGAAACTAGTCATACATACTCAGATAGGAGCAATTGAAGGTAATCAAATAAGCTAATGCAGGTCTTTGGACTGTGGGAGGAAACTGGAGCATTCAGAGGAAACCCATACGGGGAGGGGAGGACATGCAAAGTCCACACAGGTGGAGTCCAAGGTCATAATCGTGCAGCACCGTCATGGATCATGCAGCAGGACAAATACCTTAAGAACACAAGTTGTTCTATCAAAAAATGTATAAGAAGAAAAATGTTTTGAAATGGCCAAGTCCTGACCTTATTCCAATTGAAATGTTATGGGAGAAGTTCATGTGAGGAAACTTATCAACATCCCAGAGCTGAAGCCGTTCTGTATGGACAAATTCATCTGAGCCAATGGGCAGGACTGATCCAGGAGTTACAGGAAACGTTTAGTTACAGGTATTATTGCACAAGGAGGTTACACCACATACTGAAGGTACACAGTATGTGCACTGAAAATAGTCCAGCAGCCAAACATTTTCAGCCACCAGCATCCTGTGAGCACTGATGAAGTATTAGAGGATGACTAACACAAACTGTACAGCAACAGATGAGCTGCCGTCTCTGACTTATATCTACAAGATAAAGCAATTTGGTAGATGTGTCTAAAAGAGTGCACAGTGAGTAAACACAGTGTTTAAAAACTCCAGCAGCACTGTTGTGCCTGATCCACTCATACCAGTACAACATACACTAACTAACCACCACCATGTCAGTGTCACTGCAGTGCTGAGAAAGATCTACCATCCAAATAGTACCTGATCTGTGCTGGTCCTGACCATTAGAGAATAGAGTAAAGGGGACAAAATTATTTACATAATCCAATGAACTACAGTGTGTAATTGTAGAACTACAAAGTGCTTCTATATGGTAAGTGGAACTGATAAAATGGACAGTGAGTGTAGAAACAAGGAGGTGTACCTAATAACATAATTGGGTTCTCTTTATCTACTGTTATGACTTTTGTGAATGCTTTAGGTCATACGTATGCAGAAACGTAAATTCTAAATGTTTCACAAACTTTCAAACACCACTGTATACAGATCGGTTGTTCTCCGCAGGTGTGTGTCCCATCCCGCGCCTCACCACGGCCCTCACGTGTGTGTTGCGCTGTTTCCCGTGCGAGCCGTCTTGGGCCGGCAGCCCCTTCGTGCAACGTGCACCAAGCCCGCCTATGCTCACCATGACGCGCTCCAAAACCTTCCAGGCCTACCTGCCGACCTGTCACCGCACGTACAGCTGCATCCACTGCCGTGCACACCTCGCCAACCACGACGAGCTCATCTCCAAGGTGAACGCTGATCATCTGAGAACTTCTCTGAGCATGTTCTCTCAGGTTTTTTCAAGCTCTGTTCGGCTTCACATCAAGGGTGCAGTCATAAGGCCTGGAGTCCGGCACAGTTTAGTTATTCCCTTATATTTACATTTATATTTACATTTACAGCATTTAGCAGACGCCCTTATCCAGAGCGACTTACAATTGGTACAGTCTTACAATCCAAGCAATTGTGGGTTAAGGGCCTTGCTCAAGGACCCAACAGTGGCAGCTTGGCAGAGGTGGGATCCTTTGCTCCATCACACCAATATAACCTGGTAATTAACTGGTTAATTGATTAAGGTGGGTCTGAACAGGGAAATGCCCAAACTGTGCTAAGGGCTGGCCTTCCAGGACCCCTGTGCAACTTGAATTCAGTACAGGCATGTGCCTTTTAACGACCCCGTCACGTTCCTCTAAAAAAGGTTGTTGAGCGACATGGACGTTGACCGGACATTACCATAGTCACAGACGTTTTATGCTACTGCAATGTACATATACAGGGTAAACGCTTCAGAGTGTGGAAACTGTTATGCTAAATGTATTGTAATTTATAGAAATTCACAATAACTATAAAAATACAGTAATGTACTGTTACTACCCTGTCTATGGCAAAGCCATTACACCTAAGATTATGGTTTGATGGGCCTGATACTTTTGTTTCATTTTACATTTATGTCATTCAGTAGATGCCCTCTTATCTAGAGGCAATTGATAGATTTTTACAATCCAAGCAATTGTAAGTCAAAGGCCATGCTCAGGGGCCCAACAGTGGCAGCTGGGCAGAGGTGGGATTTGAACCCTGGACCTTTTGGTCCATAGTCCAGTACCTTAACCTCTCGGCTACCACAATCCTAATTGATAGACAGTATTACGAACAACTCACAAGATCAGCCAGATGAAAAAGAAACTCAAATGAATGTGAACCAGGTTAAATAGTTGAGAGAAAGTATACAGGTAGTGGGAGGACAACAAAAGGAGTACTACCTACAATAGAACAGTTTGTTTGCTGATTTACTTCACGTCACCATCAGCGGCCATGTTCAGCGACATACACAAGGTTACTTCAAGACAAGTCACATACATATACACACTCAAGTCAATGTAGTGTAATCAATTAACCTAACGTGCATGTCTTTGGACTGTGGGAGGAAGTACCCGGAGTAAACCCACACAGACATGGGGAGGACATGTAGCCTCCACACAGAAAGGACCCAGGCCACTCCACCCTGGGATTGAACCCAGGACCTTCTTGCTGTGAGGGTACGATGCTACCCACCAAGCCACGGTGGACAGATACACATGAACGGCATTTACAGCTTGTTACAAGTCTCGGAACACAACCATCTCTAGTCCAAATATGAGCTAATGAGCAAGTGAGGCCATAAACACAAACACACACATGAATAAGAAGGACTTCTTGATGTTTTCAAGGTCTTAAGTACATTTTCTTGACATCAGAATGTAAAGAGAAATTTGCTACAGTTTACATGTCCCCCAATTTTAAAATCACTCCATATTTCAATTGCCAAGATATTTACAGGCATGCAAGGCAGGCACACAAAAGAAAACATGGTCAAAGCGGGGGAGATGGCAGGATGGGGTCAGATCAGCAGATGCTACACAGCTTGGTGTCACTGTTTAACACTGTACAGGGGAAAAGATAGAGTGATTTGTTGTAACAAGCTTATTCATCTTTTTTTTTGTAGTCATTTCAAGGAAGTCAAGGCAGAGCCTATCTCTTCAACTCAGTGTAAGTAAAGCATGGAGGTCACCCTGTTCAGCATGCTTCACAGATTTAGCCATTGCTGCATATCAGTTTCTTTCTCTATGCTTTTGTCTCTGTTCAGGGTGAATGTTGGTTGTGGTCCAGCTGAAGAGCGTGTGCTCCTTACTGGCCTGCATGCAGTAGCAGACATCTACTGTGAGAACTGCAAAACCACACTGGGATGGAAATATGTGAGTGAAATGACACACATGCACATCGTTTATGCCACTAAATGCTTTCCAGGCAACTCACAGGCATCTGACCTTCTCTTGTATTTGTATTCTGGTATGTTCAAGCAACAGCACCTTTTCAATTTGACCAGAGCCAGGGACGTGTATCAGCTGGTCAAATACTGTAGCACAGAAATAGATAATCCCCTACTATTAAACAAAGCTTTGGAAATTTTAAGTCTTGCCACTGGAAGTCAGTCCCTGGCTTTAAGTGGCATGCATGCCTTGCGTAGTACCCATTTTTATTTAGCAGCTGCAGCACATGACGATCGTTATTTACACATATTGCCAGGTCTGGATTCTGTCGAGGCTTGACTGAAGAGTTATAAGCTGTCTCAAGGGTGTTCATGGAGACACAAAAACACATCCCCACACACATATGTAGGCAAATACCAATAGCCTAGTTATTTATAAGTGGATCGGATATTAATGAGCTTGGGCAGATGCCTTGGAGTCAAATTGGAGGGCTGACCTACTGAACTGCAGTGCTGAGTAATTTGAGCACCGATCCACAGCCTGCACCCGTATGAACTAGAAAGTGGACAAACGTGCTGTTTGCAGACGGTGCGGGACAGAACAAATAGCATACAATATTTCTGAAAGGACATGACTTTGACAAATTACAAAACGAACAGAATTAGTTATGCCCTTATTATAACCACATGGAAGCCACAGTGAGCTTCTCTCAGGTACCTGCTTCACTCACGCAACTGCTGAATATACGGATTCTGCAACCCCCAAATCAGAAAAGCTGAGACAGTATAGAAAAAGGAAAAAAAAATAAATGCAGTGGTCCTTACCTTTACTTTGGACTTTTTATTTCATCGCAGCATATGAACCCAGAATATTCAAAAAAAAACACCATTTCTGCATTTCAGCCCTGTAACACATTCGAAAAACAGCAATTTCTTTGTTCTTTGAGGATGATTGTTTTTAACCATTTCAATAATCTTCTCACACGGTTATTGACAAACTGGAGATCCTCTGCCCATCTTTGCTGCTTAAAGACTCAGCCTTTCATGGATACTGCTTTTGTACCAAATGATCATTGTAATCACCTGTTTACGTCACCTGTTTGAAATCAGATCATTATTTATTTTTTACCTCATTTCTATCCCTAAATTGCCCAACTTTTCTTGGAATGTGTTGCAGGCCTGAAATGCAGGAATGGGTGGTTATTAACAAATGAAATGAAGCTGACCAGACAAAACATGAAATATCTTAGGTTCATACTGTCTGCATTGAAATAAAAACTGCATATTTATTTTGTATTTACATTTTACTGCATTTAGCAGACGCCCTTACCCAGAGCGACTTACGATCCAACATTGGCAGCTTTGGCAGAGGTGGGATTTGATCCAGTACCTTACCCACTAGGCCACCACAGTCCCATTTGCATCTTCCATTTGCATCAGTCCATTTGCATCTTCCATAGTGTCCCAACTTTATACTCATTTAAAATTAAGATAACTTTGAGTACATTTGCCCTGGTAAATCTTGAAAACCAAGGCTGGCTCAAAACAAAGGGGTGTGCGATGTGTATCGTGTAATGTCTTAATTGTTGTTTTAACAATGTGTGAGCTGACATTATTGAGTAGGCCTGTGTCACTTACTCAGAGTCTAAAACAGGCCTTAAGAGTTCACATATTCACTGTCAGGACAGACAAACCGAGCTACCGTTCTACCTAAAAACACATGACTGAAGTTAAAAATGAGTGAACACAGTGCATCAGGAGACAAAACACAGACACCACCAGCTTCTGAGTCTACGTTGTTACATTTAATTGCTAGATGTGACTCATCCTCAGTCGCATGGACTTGGTTTGGCTTTGAAAAGACAGCTGTTGCTCAAAAGACGGCAATCTGCAGATTATGTCAGTTGTCATTAAAGACGCCTCAACCACAGACTTAGTGCACCATCTGTGAACTAACCGCTGTGCGGAATATGAAGATTATGACAAACTTCATGAATGAAATGCACTGTCAAGGAAAGGTATGGCTCTGATGTTCTGCTTGACCATAAATCTGTTGTTGTGGCAAAATGTGAAACCTGCAGTTTGTGTGCTACAGTTTTCACTTGAATGCTTCAGTTTTATGCAAATAAATAAAGATCTGATTTCCTTACCTTCAAATTTCCTTCAGTATTATTTCCATTGACGCCATTAGTAAGCAACAATTAATATCCTATTAACAACAGCAAGCTAGTACAATTTGAGACTTTTACTTTGTAAAGGATGCAAAGTATCGTCTAATTATCTTTAGAGATAAAATCCCAGAAAATATTGAGTCGTCACCCTAATTTAGAATTAGATAGGCACACCATAGGCTTGGCTTTAAATATTCTATGGAGTTCATAACACAGATCGACAACCCTCAAATGCAACTACAAATGACAAAAGTAGCATGTAGGAATAAATGGTTTATTACTTTGTAGGTAGATTTGGCTGACATTGCTGAATTATTGCAAGTTTCCATGCAATCTGATTGGTCGATTATCTTGTCCGTTCTTTAATAGACTCGTACTACTGAACCCATCAAAATAGAATCAAAAGAGGCACGCAAACCCATAGACAGAAGTCATTCCAATAAGCAGTTTTGATTGGTTAGTTGCACTCCGTCAGATGTGTGTCCTGCAGCAAAAAAAAAAGAAAACAGAGTAGCAGAGTAGCATTTTGATGATGTTTTTGCTTTTACTTTATTCATGAAATACATATTTATATACAGTGGGGCAAAAAGTATTTAGTCAGCCACTGACTGTGCAAGTTCTCCTACTTAGAAAGATGAGAGAGGTCTGTAATTTTCATCATAGGTACACTTCAGCTATGAGAGACACAATGAGAAAAAAAATCCAGGAAATCACATTGTAGGATTTTTAAAGAATTTACTTGTAAATTATGATGGAAAATAAGTATTTGGTCAATAACAAAAGTTCAACTCAATACTTTGTAACATAACCTTTGTTGGCAATGACAGAGGTCAAATGTTTCCTGTAAGTCTTCACCAGGTTTGATCTGAGTCCCTCTCGGTGTAGTGTGTTACTGATGGTAGCCTTGTTACTTTGGTCGCAGCTCTCTGCAGGTCATTCATCAGGTCCCTCCGTGTAGTTCTCAGAGTTTTGCTCACCGTTCTCACGATCATTTTGACCCCACAGGATGAGATCTTGCATGGGGCCCCAGATCGAGGGAGATTATCAACGGTCTTGTATGGCTTCCATTTTCTTACAATTGCTCCCACAGTTGATTTATTCACACCAACCTGCTTTCCTATTGTA
>JAJAGP010006322.1:0-22822 GCA_025084515.1 Ancistrus triradiatus | reverse complement strand
ATGAAGCAAATATCATTTGTTATGTAATTAAAAGGTTTCGATGAAGATAATCTGTTCCCAGAAAAAGTTGAATACAATTATTAAAGTTTGTCTCAGAACGAAAGTTGATAGTTTCTTTGGTGTCATAAATCTCCAGGGGTGTCTTTCTGGTGCCAGGCCGGCTGCGAAAGAAAGTCATTAATTTTGCAACAGTCAGAGGAAAATTTAGAAAACTTGGTGGCCTGGACCGTTGAAACCCCCTTTTTAAGATTAGCACATGGACTTAGTTTATGATTGGAGATGTCGAAGGTTGTATGTCTGTTTAAACAGACCTCCAATTCTGTTGGAGTCATCAAACGGTGGGTGTAAGATCCTGTCCAGATGGCAATGGGCATTCCGAAGTGTTGTAAAGTTTATGACTTGTGGAAGAGGGTAAAGAGAGGGAGATATGGCTATCACGCTACAATCGTGAGACTTTAAGCCAAAACCTCTTTCCATCAGTCAGAGCATTGGAGATGGAACATGGCTAGGTCTTCCAGCACGACAATGATCCCAAACACACAGCTCGGGCAACGAAGGAGTGGCTCCGTAAAAAGCATTTCAAGGTCCTGGAGTGGCCTAGCCAGTCTCCACACTTCAATCCCATAGAAAATTTGTGGAGGGAGTTGAAAGTCCGTGCTGCCCCAAAACATCACTGCTCTAGAGGAGATCTGCATAGGAGGAATGTGCCAAAATACCAGCTACAGTCTGTGCCAACCTGGTGAAGACTTACAGGAAACGTTTAACCTCGGTCATAGCCAGCAAAGGTTATGTTACAAAGTATTGAGTTGAACCAAATTTATTGACCAAATTCTTATTTTCCACCATAATTTACAATTAAATTCTTTAAAAATCCTACAATGTGATTTCCTGGATTTTTTTTTTCTCATTTTGTCTCTCATAGTTGAAGTGTACCTATGATGAAAATTACAGACCTCTCTCATTTTTCTAAGTACGAGAACTTGCAAAATCAGTGGCTGACTAAATACTTTTTTGCCCCACTGTATGAATGAATGAATCCTTTATTGTCATTGCACATTGTACACTTGATCAACAACATTGAATTTCTATTATAAGCAAAAGATAATGAGGCGTAAACAATACATCAAAAATTAACAATGTAAAGATCAATAAGTGAGGTAACCCTGACTAAAGGTACAGTGTCATTCTACAAACAAACCCTTATTTTAATGTGAAGCCACAAAACCATCACTTTGTTTACAAAGTTTTACAAGTAAAATTCTATTAAAAGTCAAAGATAATGAGGCATAAACATTTAAAAAAAAAAAAAAATAAAATTCAGATCAATAAAGAGAGGTAACCCTGCCTAAAATACAATGTCATTCTACCAACAAATCTGAAAAAACCTTACTTTAATGCTAAGCCACAAAAGCCATCACTTGGTATTACAAGTATACAAGTGAAACTACAAGTACAACATCACTCTACCAACAAATTTACATTTACATTTACATTTACAGCATTTAGCAGACGCCCTTATCCAGAGAGACTTCCAATTGATACAATCTTACAGTCCAAGCAAATTGTGGCAGCAACAGTGGCAGCTTGGCAGATGTGGGATTTGAACCCTGGACCTTCTGGTCCATAGTCCAGTACCTTAACCGCTAGGCTACCCCAGTCACAAATCAACCTTACTTTCTTTTTTTTGTTTCCAAACTATAAGTAGTATTCTATTAAATGTAAAAGATAATGAGGCATAAACAATACTTAAAAAAGATCAATAAAGTGAGGTAACCCTGCCTAAGGTAGAATGTCATTCTACCAACAAATCTGAAAAAATAAACTTACTTTAATGTTGAGCCAAAAAACTATCATTTTGTTTACAAAGTATTGCAAATAACTTTTGTATGAAAATATATTGTGAGCAGGGTGGGAAAAGGGTAGGAAGGAGAAAGTGGCTCATACAACTTGTGAGGCAAATGGGGGGCTTAGGGGACTGATGTATTTTTTATTTTAAAATAGTATGTTATGCTTTGGGTAGGTAAATATAGTGCGATGCTACTAGTAAGAAAACACAGTAATCAAATGACCAGAGCTCGGCACTTCTAAGTATATGTAGGTCAAATGGGCCCTGCGCTTCTAGTGTTAAACTATATCCTTTCTATGCTTTTAACATTTTTTCAGCTTATCAGACTCATCAGCTTAACTTCTGTCTAAAAAAACAACAAAAAAACTACTTTTTAATCTTATTTTTAGGGATACTGGGACTCAAATGGGCTACACAATCTCAATATGGTCCAAAATCTCTAAGAAATGTTTCCAGCACCTTGTTGAATGTATCGCATACTAAATTAAGGAAAAAGGGCTAACCTGGGACTAGCACGGTGTACCTAATAAAGGGACCGGTGAGCGTATAGTAATATATCTATCTATCTATCTATCTATCTATATATCTATATCTATCTATCTATCTATATAGCTATATATATATATATATATATATATATATATATATATATATATATATATAAAAAACCCAAGTCTACTAATGCTCATATTACTAACCAGAGCTGAATTTAAGAATCTTATTTAAATCTGGGAATATAATTTACACAATAATAATAATAATAATAATAATAATAATAATAATAATAATAATAATAACAACAATAATAACAATAAAGAACACAACCAGAAACAATATGAAAAGAATTAGCATATTTTGACACACAAAATACAAAATTAATGCAGAACACATACCTACTGGGTTCGAAACTGTTCCCTGTTCTCCATTCAAAAATCTGGATCAATATATGGTGCACTATTATAATGCACAGAATTCATGAGTGTAGGGGAGGCTTACAGGACACGACCTCCAAAGGAATAATGAGGTTAAAATGTGAAAAACAATCCCTAAATGCAATATCTAAACTTTAAGATAACAGTCCCAAAGTGGCACTAGTTGCCTAAATGAGTTGTATTTCAAAATGCATTTACACACAGACAGATGAATAGAGTACAATTAAAACATTAAAATTTTATAAGAACGTTTAATATTATAAACCTGTATTTATTTTCAAATGTCTCTGCATTGATGTGATTTCTTATGCATTTTTGTAACGGTGGAAGACTCTGTATCATCTATATCATCTATAACCTGACTCAGCATGTCATCGATAACATCACAATCATAGTTCACTTGCTGAAGATCCAGAGCAGGGACGAAGGTGACCAGGAGACGAGCCACATTCTGCCTGAGCTCCTTTAACCTGAGGCTGAAGAGAAATGAGAAGTGGAAGAAGGGGGAGAGAGAAAAAGAGCGAAACGAGGTAGAGCGAGAGCAAGAATGAGAGAGAAAGAATGAAAGAGAGTCTTAACATTTTTATTTACATTTAGTAGATGCCCTAATCCAGAGAGAGTTACAACTGGTATGATCCTACAAGGTACATTCCAAGCAACTGAGGGTTATTAGAATTGCTCAAGGGCTCAGGTACCGAGCTAGCAGTTCCGGCGTGCACAGAGACAGGGTTAATGTGCACAAAAACCGAGCTAACCGGCTCAAGAACGGGGCAGCAGGATTCTAGTGGCTCGGGTACTGTGCTACGGAGTGGTGATGGCTCATCTATAGAGCTAGTGGGCCCGGTGTGCACAGATACAGGGCTAACGTGTGCAAAAAAAGAACTGACAAGCTCAAGGACAGGTTCACTAGGTGCTATTGGCTTGAGAGCTGCACCATGGGGCGCTGACAGCTCGTCAACTGACCTAACAGGCGCAGAGCGCACAGAAGTGGACCTAACATGTTCAAAAACGGAGCTAATATGCTCACATCTAGGGTAACTAGATGCTAGCGGCTTGGGTACGGTGCTATGGGGTATCAACGGCTCACCTGTGGAGCTAACAAACGTAATATGCACAGATACGGGGCTAGCAGGTTTGACAATGCAGGGTTATCGGGCACTGGTGACTCCTCCACATGCCTGGTGCGGTTAGCTCGTAGAAGAGGCTAGCGGGCACAGAAACAGGCTTATATGATGCTAGCGGCTCATCTATGGAGCTAAACAGCGCAACAAGCTCGGAGACAGGGCTAGCGGGTTCAGATAACGAGTTGCATGGCGCTAGTGGTGCGTCTATGGAGCAAAACGGCGCGGAAAGCTCGAAAACGGGCCTAGCATACCCAGATAACGAGTTACATGGTGCTAGCAGCTCATTAACAAAGATAAACGACGCGGAGTGCTCAAAGATGGGGCTAACGTGCTCCAACACATGGTTATCTGGTGCTGGCGGGTCATTTAAGAGGTTAAACAACGCGGAGTGCTCATAGACGAGGCTAACCTGCTCAAAAACAGGGTTATCTGGTGCTTGCGGTTCGTTTATGAGGCTAACTGGAGCGGGGAGCTCGGAAACGGGGTTAGCATGTCCCGGTACTGAGTCACTGGACGCTAACGGCTCAATTTCGGAGCTCCTCTTCAAGGTCCCTGCGAGCGGGATGCTCAGGACGTCCCTTGAAAGGAGCAATGCTGGACGACCTCAATGAGGGAGTGCTCTGTGTGGTTTCCACAAGAGACATGGCGCTCTGGGTGACCTCAGCAAGCGTGCTGGTGTGCTCGATTTCCACAGCAAGCGGGGCAGTCACTCTCGACGACCTTAGCGAGCGAGGTGGCAATCCAGACGACCTCCGCAAACGAAGCGGCAACCTTGACATCCTCCGCGACAGGAGTGGCACTCTGGATGTCCTCAGTGACAGATGTGGCGCCCTGGACGTCCTCAGTGGCAGGAGATGGCATGCTCTGGAGGGCCTCCAGAGCGAACAAGACACTCCGGACGGTCTCCGGAGAGAGCACGCTTTGGACAGGCTTGATCATGGTGCCGACCCGCATCCTCTGATCAACGCTAAGTGGAGGATCAAGAAGGTGGCAAACAAGGCGGGGCCGGCAAGGCATGGTTGGGCAGGGACAAAACTTGTATTCAAGGTCCTTGAAGAATTGGTCCAAGGTTCCCTGGGCATATAACGACCCCGACTCATAGATCCACTCCAAGGCTCTCCCTCGAAGACAGAAAGCCAGCGTGAGCAACAGGTCCTCCCCAGGATGATCGGAAAAGTGGGCCGCGTAGGCCCTACACTGGTCCAGAAAGTGCCGGCACTGATGGAGGTTTCCATCAAAGTAGTCCGGCATGCATTCCGTTACGGGGGCATAGAGGCATGAGCAGACGAGAATGCAGGTTCCAGTCAACAGAAATGGTTTATTTAAGAAAAATAATAGAAATAACAGAACTCAAATAAACCAACTAGCACTAACTCAGAAATACCAAAATACCACAACCAAACCTGGCAAGAGAGCCGAATAATACAATAACGAGAACACCGATGACCAGATAAACACAGGGAAAACAAACCTGGCTGGGTAGCCGAAGAAAACACAAATAAACTGCCGTTAGCAATAGCTAGGCTAATGGTCCGCGCAAGAGTTCACAGCAAGGTAATCCACAAGAAACGTGGCCGCAAACGAGGAAGTCTCGGGGTGAGCGGCGTCGCAAAAAAAGGTAATCCCACAGCGTGACTGCAACAAATACAAAACGGAAAACAATAATCCCCACTGGCTTGGCGTGGTGTGGTGTGGCGTGGCGTGGCTTCGCTTGGCTTGGACCGCGTAACATTAGCATCAAAGACAAGAGGGATCATGGCTATTCAGTTTAAGCTTACATCTTTGCCCTTTACGCACTGAAATTCCTTCGGATTCCTTTAATTGTTTAATGATTTTATGCACTGTAGGGGAATAAATATGTAAATCCTTTCCAGTCTTTATTTGAGGAACATTGTTTTTAAAAATGTAAATAATTTTCTCACATATTTGTTGACAAACAGGAGATCCTGTGCCCATCTTTTTTCTCCCTACACTTTGTACTTTGTCCCTGTTCACTGCTACAACAGATTTCACTCTTCTATTCGCTCTCACCTGCATGTCTGTGTGCTGTTGACTTCTTCTCTCCTGTTCTCTGGTGCACCTTGAACCGGAGCTGCCGCCACCTGAGCCTCTTCAGCTGCACTTACTCTCAGCTCTTCCATGTCTCTCTTTGCTTTTTCCAAATCTTTCTGTAGAGATTTGTAGGACTCTGCCAAAGTGCGATATTTGGATTCCAGACTGTCCAGCTGTATGATGAAAAGGGAGAGTCAATATTGTACAACATCACAGATTTCTAACATGTGGGGTGTATATAATAGAAGTAAATGAACATACGGTCATGTTACCATCGCTGACAGTCGCACCTCACGACACGAACATAACTTAGTTATAACAGACTGGAAAAACTCCTACCTCTCTCCTGCATGATCCAATCACCTCACACTTTTTAACACCTAAATATATCTGTCAATCAATGAAGTCAGCATAATGTTGTTGTTATCTGTGTAAAAGTCAGGGCTTCACCTCTTTTCCTTTTTCAGCATTCTCACATTTCTTGTTCCATATGCCGTTTAACGTCCACATTACGTTATGTGAAACTGGATGATGACTAAAACGGATGTTGGGAGACTAGGGCTGCAACAACGAATAGATAATAATCGATTATTAAAAGTGTTGACAACGAATTTCATTATCGATTCGTTGTGTCGCATGATTTATGTGTCCTCCGCCTTGTCATATCCGCTTACATTACTTGCGGCACTTCGTCAACGCTGGAAAAAAAATACAAGCGAGTTGAACAAAGGTAGGCAGAGCCAGCGCGGACGCGGAATCTTCAAAATAAGTTAGCGTTAAAAATTAAATAAATCCTACAAATGAAACATGACCGACGCAGAAAAGAAGGTTCGGCTTAAGTCCTCAAAAGTGTCGGAGCACTTCACGCTTCAAACAACTAAAAATGTGTAACATGCAAGCTTTGCAAAAGTGATCTGACCTGGCACGGGAGCACCCCGGTGATGATACAGCCCTCGAAATGGAAACATATTGCAGTCACCGATGAGGATAAAGGGAGCTCAACAACAGCGCAAGTCACCAGAATATCCCAAGTTTGTTCTGTTTTGAAGTGAGGAAACGTAACGGCGCACTCACACTACGCGAACGGACACAGCACGATTGATGCTGTTTTCTGCTTGTTAGCTGGATAATGACAGTGATGGAGTTAAGAGACAGATATCCTATATTGGCCAGGCTAGCCAAGTCCTATTTATGCATTCCTGGTACTTCAACACTGTCTGAGCGTTTATTTTCTGCTGCAGGAAATATAGTTTCTAAAAAAAGAGAGCCAGCTTTAGCCAGGAGCATGTTGACATGCTAACATTTTTGGCTTGCAATGCAAAGTTTCTAAAGAAAAAGCGTGAATGAGTTTATATGTATGTTTTTCTTTATTGTTTAATTTGTTATTTTAATTTATTAATAAATTTAATTTATTATTATTCATTTATTGTAAGCACTTATTTGCTCTGTTATTTAATGTTATATTTCTGAATAAAGACATGGAAAGTTTTTTTTAAACCCGATTCATCGATTAATCGAAAAAAAAAAACAATCGAATCGATTATTAAAATAATCGTTAGTTGCAGCCCTAGGGCAGACACTGTCATAGCAGTATGTAAATGCGTCAAAAATATTGTAAAGTTATGAAAATAAGAGTGGAAAGCTACAATCAGTCCAAAGTCTAAATTGTTATACATATGGTAAACATTTTTTACTTTAAAGAAAGTCACAGTAACTATAAAAAATACATTAGTGTACTGTTATGATCCTGCCTAGGGGAAAGCCTATAACTGCACTACCCAACCTGTCAGTTTTAAGTCTAGTCTGTAAACTTTTTTTACACTTACCTTTAGTTATTTAGCAGAGGCTTATTCAGGGTGACTGACAACTGATACCATCTTACCATCCAAGCAATTGTGGGTTAAGGGTTCAAAGCTTAAACTATTATATACATGCTAAACATTTTTTTTATGTATGGAAAGTCACAATAACTATAGAAAATACAGTGGTACCTTGGTTCTCAACTACCTTGTAACTCTGAACATTTTGACTAGAAAAATTTGTCTCAGTTCTCGACATTTGGTTAAAACTCAGTGCACTTGCAACCACAAATCAGAAAAAGTTGGGACGGGATGGAAAATGCAAAACTGAAGAAAATGCAGTGTTCCTTACATTTACTTAGACTTTTATTGCAGTGCAAACCATACAAACACAATATATTTCATGTTTTTTCTGGTCAACTTGATTTATTAATAAACATCCATTCCTGCATTTCAGGCCTGCAACACATTCCAAAAAAATGGGACAGGGGCAATTTAGGGCTAGTCATTTCAAACAGGTAATGCCAACAAATGATTGTAATCATGATTTGGTACAAAATCAGTATCCATGAAAGGCTGAATCTCAGAGGAGCAAAGAAGGCCAGAGGATCACCAGTATATCAACAAATAAGAATATTACTGAAATGTTTAAAAACAACATTCCTCAAAGAAAGATTGGAAGGAAGTTACATATTTCTCCCTATACAGTGTAAAATATCATTAAACAATTAAAGGAATCTGGAAGAATTTCAGTTCATGAAGTGCAAGGACACAAGCCTAATTTGAAGATCCATGGTCTCCGATCCCTCAGACAGCACTGCATCAAAAACCAGCATTCATCCATAACTGATAGAACCATATGGGCACTACAATATGGAGTTACATTCACAAATGCTGTTTAAAACTTTTTTGTGCAAAACAAAGCCTTGCGTTAACAATGAGGTCTAAAAATGTCAAATTATTTCCAATAATTTTCTTATACATTTGTTGACAAATTAGAGATCCTCATTTACTCATCAAAGGCTCAGCCCTTTGTGGATATGGCTCTTGTACCAAATCTTGATTATAATCACTTCTTGACATCACCTGTTTGAAATCACATCATAAATTTAGTTTCTTACCTCATTACCAGCCATAAATTGCCCCCTGTCCCAACTTTTTTGGAATGTTTTGAAGACCTAAAATGCAGGAATGGATGTTTATTAACAAATGAAATGAAGTTGATCAGAAAAAACATGAAATATCTTGAGTTCATAATGTCTGCAATTAAATACAAGTGAAAGTACATGTAAAGAGCACTGTGTTTTTTTATTTTTATTTGGATTTTCCATACAGTCCCAACTTTTTCTGATTTGAAGTTGTCCTTAAACTGGTATGAGTCAAACTGCGCAACATGTTTTCAGCCGAAACTCAAAACTTGATTCACAATTCACAATTCAGTACACAGTGATTCAGATTCATAATAGCTCTTCCTCAGTGTAGATCTCTGCTGTGTTGATTGTGTTTTACAATACTGTATTCTTAGTGCAAATAAGTCTCCATGGGTCCTAAAAAGGTTACATATAAGAGCCAACCGAAAGGAAACCTAAAGGAAACACAGGCTGCAGGTAGCTTAGCAGCTATACTAACACTCTGAGTTCACCAGTAGAGTACACTAGACCTTCTGGTCCACAGTCTGCTAAGTCACCACAGCTCTTACCTCTAAGCCAATTGAGCTGCTTGTTATACTGATGCTTGTTAGGCTCTCACTGTTTTATTGACTGGTTATTGAGAGAACACAAATCAAGTACTGACCTTTTTCTTTAGCTCATCTCTTTCTTTGGTTCTCTGGTCCAGTTCCCTCTGCAGAAGGTCGATCTTTTCATCTTCCTGTTCTGAAGGGGCTCCGTTTTCCTCCTGTCCTTCTCCCTCCCTCATATTTAGCTCGCTCAGCTTTTGGGGCTGCTTGATCACCTCTCTGGATGTTGACGGACTGTCTGGTTTATTTACATCCATATTTGTTCTCAGTCTCTTCACCATTCCATCCTCTTGGCTTGGGCCCAGGACTCTCTTATTCCTATAAGAAATCAAATGATTATTAATTCCTGGTTATTTTTGTTCATGACAGAGATGGAATGATGGAGTCATGCAAGTACCGTGATGGAGTGGAGGGAGGAGTCACACAATTAATATCTGGAAGGTTACTGTATTCTATGGTGCCTGGAAGGTTGATAAAAAATAACAGCAGTTCTTGTAGGCAAAAAATACAAAGAAATATGCAGACAGGCAAACGGGTTGTCACCTCCATGTATGTGTGGAACAAAGCTTGTTGTGGCTTGGGCAGGTGACCTGGGTGAAGAACGGGTCTATGAAATGGAAAAATATTTTACACATTTTTTTTTTAATTCCAGTTACACAATTTAGCAGACACCCTAATGTTAGAAGGTGCAATTCAAGCAATTCCCCAAGAGTGGCAGCTTTGGAGTACTGGGACTCGAATCCTGGAACTTATTCACTGTGCCACCACAGTCCCAGACAGTCTCAATGGGTAACCAGCATAACAACCAATCCGTCAACATCCTTTGTAAAACCCAAATTCTGAAAAAGTTGGGATTAGGGCTGCCACAAACGATTATTTTTATAGTCGACTAATCACCGATTATTATTTTCGATTAGTCGACTAATCGGATCATACGCTAATTGAATATAAAACATACACCTAAACATTAGTTAACTAAAAATAAAGACAATTAAGATAATAGTTCATTAAACCTTTAATGAAATATGCAGCTTGTTGCAACAAACAATTATTTAACTGTGTAGCATAAAGTGTAAACAACTGAGTGAAATAAGGATAAGGCACTGGCTTAAACAACACAAAAATAAATACCTTTATTTTTTTTAGGGTTTTCTTTCCTTCATTTGTCTCTGGCATCAAACATAGCTGCATTTAAATCAAATGAGGTAGGTAGGCACCTGCAACTAAGGAATTATTCACAAAAATAAAGTTTTGGTCTCACTGACTCAAATATAAAACAAAAATTTTGGTACTTTTGTAACAAAGCCGTACATTGAAGAACGTACTTTTTTAGCACTGAAACGTAACGTTAGAAAACATTAGCGTTCCTATTCAAACACATCACTGTTTATAAATAACGTTACAGAAAATACATGAAATATGTGTGCTAAAGCTAATGAATCAAATCGTCATCGCTAATGTTAACGTTTACAGCTATCAATATGAGTAAGTAGCAAGTTAACTCTCTGTTTACGCTAATTGTAGCAGCTAACTAGCCATTTTGCGTACCGAGATGACAGTCCCTCTTCATCATTGTCATAATCAGCCACACAACATGCTTCCTTTTCAGGTGCTCGTGCATTCGCAAGTTGTGCTTGCCGTGGAAGGCAAGTTCTGCCTTGCAGATATTGCATTGCACACTTTTCTTCTTTTTCGTTTTCTTAAAATGATCCCACAGTTTTCGAGCTCCGTTACCGGGTACCCATGATACCAGAGCCCGTCTGGTATAACTTCGTGTGACATCACGGTCTACCCCGTCTACAACTACTGCGCATGTGTGTCAAAAACACAAAGGCAGATGTGGGCAGTGGACGGTGCCGCAGCAGTTTGGAGAGAAGAATAAAGTAAAAAAAAAAAAAAAAAAAAACGACGCATCGACTATTAAATTAGTCGTCGACGATTTTAATAGTCGACATAATCGTGACTAGTCGACTAATCGTGGCAGCCCTAGTTGGGATAGTAAAAAACAACAACAAACAAACAAACAAACAAACAAAGTCTTACATTTACTGACTACATTGACTTTCATTTCATTGCAGATGGTAAGAAGTCACTACATTATGTTTTGTCTGGTCAACTTCATTTCATTTGTTAATAAACATCCATTCCACATTTGACCTCCAATCCTAACAAGTCCAAAAGTTAGGGTCTGTCATGGTATGGGGTTCTGTCACTGCTCTTGACAAAGGTCATTTATACTTCTGTGATGGCACCATTACTGCAGAAAAGTACATTGAGATTGTAGATGATGCCTTCAGGACGACATTTTTCCAGAGATGTTCATGCATTATTCAATAAGACAATGCAGAACCACAAGCTGCACACATTACAAAGGCATGGCTTTGAAAGAAGAGGGTACGGGTACTGGACTGTCCTGCCTGCAGGCCTGACCTATGCCCAATATAGAATGTGTGGAGAATTTTGAAACGAAAAATGCAACAAAAACAACCCCAGACTTTTACACATCTTAAGAAGAATGGGACAAAATAACTCCAGACACTTTTACATCTTTTAGGTGTTGTGAAAAGGAAAGGCAACATTACAAAGTGGTAAACGTTTTACCATCCTAACTTTTTTGGAATGTGTTGCTGCCCTGAATTGCAGGAATGGATAAGATAAGAGATAAGATAATCCTTTATTAGTCCCACAGTGGGGAAATTTATTAACGGAATGTTTCGGATTCCGTTAATCGGATGTTTATCAACAAATGAAATTGAACAGACAAAGCATAAAATATATTGGGTTCATATTGTCTGTTGTGAAATAAAAGTCTAAGTAAATGTACGGACTGAGTCTATTTTTGTTATTTGTATTTTCCATACTGTTTCAACTTTTTCTGATTTGGGGCTGTATGATATACTGGCCCTTGTGCAAGAGCTTCAACAGTAAAACACTCTGAAAATTAGCTTCTGTTAAAAGTTCTGTAAATATATTATATTCTTACAACAGTAGGAATGAGTACCTGAGTGGAGTTTGCCTGACTGTGTCAGTGTCGGTTTACTCCCTGTACTCCGGTTTCCTCACAAATTCCAAAGATATGCATTAGGTTAACTTTCTGCTCTAAATTGGCCCACTGTGAATGTGTCTAACTTGTATCCTGTCGTGAATACAATAGCCATTGAAACTGATGCTATTTTAAATAAAGAAATAAATGGGGTGCCATCTTATACACTGCTCAAAAAAAATAAAGGGAACACTTAAACAACACAATATAACTCCAAGTAAATCAAAATTCTATGAAATCAAACTGTTCACTTAGGAAGCAACACTGATTGACAATGAATTTCACAAGCTGTTGTGCAAATGGAATAGACAACAGGTGGAAATTATTGGCAATTGTCAAGACACAATCAATAAAGGAGTGGTTCTGCAGGTGGGGACCACAGACCACTTCTCAGTTCCTATGCTTTCAGGCTGATGTTTTGGTCACTTTTGAATGTTGGTGGTGCTTTCACACTTGTGGTAGCATGAGATGGACTCTACAACCCACACAAGTGGCTCAGGTAGTGCAGCTCATCCATGATGGTACAAGAAGGTTTTGCTGTATCTGTCAGTGTAGTGTCCAGAGGCTGGAGGCGCTACCAGGAGACAGGCCAGAACACCAGGAGACGTGGAGTAGGCCGTAGGAGGGCAACAACCCAGCAGCAGGACCGCTACCTCCGCCTTTGTGCAAGGAGGAACAGGAGGAGCACTGCCAGAGCCCTGCAAAATGAGCAGGCCACAAATGTGCATGTGTCTGCACAAACAGTTAGAACACAACTCCATGAGGATGATATGAGGGCCCGACGTCCACAGATGGGGGTTGTGCTCACAGCCCAACACTGTGCAGGACGCTTGGCATTTGCCAGAGAACACCAGGATTGGCAAATTTGCCACTGTGCTCTTCACAGATGAAAGCAGGTTCACACTGAGCACGTGACAGACGTGACAGAGTCTGGAGATGCCGTGGAGAGCGATCTGCTGCCTGCAACATTCTCCAGCATGACCGGTTTGGCAGTGGGTCAGTAATGGTGTGGGGTGGCATTTCTTTGGAGGGCCACACAGGTAGTCTGACTGCCATTAGGTACCAAAATGAGATCCTCAGATCCCTTGTGAGACCATATACTGGTGCGGTTGGCCCTGGGATCCTCCTAATGCAGGACCACATGTGGCTGGAGTGTGTCAGCAGTTCCTGCAAGATGAAGGCATTGAAGCTATGGACTGGCCCGCCCGTTCCCCAGACCTGAATCCGATTGAGCACATCTGGGACATCATGTCTCGCTCCATCCACCAACGTCACGTTGCACCACAGACTGTCCAGGAGTTGGCGGTTGCTTTAGTCCAGCTCTGGGAGGAGATCCCTCAGGAGACCATCCGCCACCTCATCAGGAGCATGCCCAGGCATTGTAGGGAGGTCATACAGGCACGTGGAGGCCACACACAATACTGAGCCTCATTTTGACTTGTTTTAAGGACATTACATCAAAGTTGGATCAGCCTGTAGTGTGTTTTTCCACTTTAATTTTGTGTGCGACTCCAAATCCAGACCTCCATTGGTTAATAAATTTGATTTCCATTGATGATTTTTGTGTGATCTTGTTGTCAGCACATTCAACTTTGTACAGAACAAAGTATTCAATGAGAATATTTCATTCATTCAGATCTAGGATGTGTTATTTGAGTGTTCCCTTTATTTTTTTCAGCAGTGTACAATTGCTGGTCTCCTCAGTGGCCCCCAAGAGAACTGAACCACATATGCATAATATGCTGCACAGTGTGCTTCTATCTGATATTTACATTCTGATTACATCAGGTGTATTAGGAACCACGCAGTTCAGCTGCTTGATGGGCTAGAGGGCAGTGTCGATGTGGTAAACATGCTCGGATTGGGACGGCAATCCCTAGTATGCATGCGCCGAATAGAATAGGTGCTGATTACACCTGACAAGTGACACCTGCCCCTTCAGGTATTTAAAGACGTTTTAGAGCAGTGTCTCTTGTCGAACACTTGACCTACTTTGATGCAAATTCGCACTTTTGGCTTTGGGTAGGGAAAGACGGTATTCACTCTGGCTTTGAAGAGGGGAAGTAACATAAGGTCACAAGGGCTGAGGTGAAATAGGCTTACAGTTTAATATTGTTAGGGTCAGATTCCAGAGCGACTGACTCTTTATTTTGGCATGCTTTGATCCCTTGACCTGCCTAGCGATGTTAGCTTGGTCACAGGAGCAACACGAACATCTGCCTCCACCCTCTAAACAGCCATTGATTATACTCTGTATTTGTGAGTTTAATTTAGTGATCGAGTGTTGTATTATTTCCCGTTTAGCTGTGTTTCTGGCGCTGCACCTTTTTATCAGCATTGGCCTTTTGTTTCTCCGAAGTTCATTCCTGTTGAGCGACGTCAGCCCCATTGCCGTGACGACGAAGCATTTACTAATTGCAGCTGGGAATCTGTCAGCTTGCCCTAGCAATCCCACTGTCCCTTTGCTTCCTTTTCACTACATGCAAGTGCTGTGCATTCCCCAGCATTTCTCTTTTTGCACTTACAAACCTGGCTTGCCACCATTGGGCGAGCCCTGCCTTTTTGACAGAGTGGACTCTGATTCTGATATATATATATATATATATATATATATATATATATATATATATATATATATATACACATATATAATATATATACACATATATATATATATATATATATAATATATATATATATATATATATATATATATATATATATATATATATATATACACACACATATATACACGCACCGACATACATACATGTATATATTCTCATTTATATGTGGATGCATACATACTGTATATATATAGACGTGTATGTATACACATATACCTAACCCCTCGTCTGCCCCAACAGCAGAGCTTATTAACGCCAGCTTGTGCCCGGAACCGCCCTGGTTCAGACGGTGAACCATAACAAGGTTCTGTCCATTTCAATCAATTATGTATGTTTTTAGAATAGTTCATGTGAAAAAAATAAATAAATAAACAAATACAGGCAGCCAGCTGCTGTAGCTGTATCACACTCCAACCTCAGCAACAACAGTCAAGTGCAGTCTTGTGTTTTAAAGAGAAGTTCTATTACAAATAATTGGAGACCTCTTCGTGAAGTTTTTAACCTTGTTTAGGCTTATCTCCAGTAAATTAATTGTTTTTTACAGTTAATGTACTAATTGAAATTACAGCTGTATATTTGTATTTGAAAGGAATATGGTAAATTGCCTATTTGAAGAACACAATCACCTAAAAATCCTACAATGTGATTCCCTGAATTTGTTTTCTCATTTTGTCTCTCATAGTTGAAGTGTACCTATGATGAAAATTACAGACCTCTCTCATCTTTCTAAGTAGGAGAACTTGCACAATCAATGGCTGACTAAATACTTTTTTGCCTCACTGTATATACAGATACATAACACAATAGAAAAAGGATTGTTGTTGTACAGCAAAACGTTAATAGCACCATATTAGTTAATGCATTTCAGATAATTAGTAACATTAACTGTAAAATAAGAAACCAAAGTATCAGTATGCAACTCCTTAACTGTCATGCTGACTTAGTTATAAACAATTCCCTTATTCCCTTTTAGTGTGCCACCCCAAGATTTTCAGGGGCCCCATCTGGCCACCTCTATGAAAAGTGGGGGTGTTCCTGTTCTTTTTACCATGCATTTTATTCATATCCATCATTGTTAAGACTAGTGAACAAATCAGCTTCATTATAATCTAATTGTAACCAATCACAGATTGAGCCGTACTTCTTTTCCAACTATTCCGATTGGATTTGACAGGGATTCACCCATCATACACACAAACAGAACTGGATCCAACCCAAGACCAATGAACAGTGAGTTGGTGCCTACAGACACAGACATAAAACAGAAACTCCTGCCCGGTGGAACAAGGCAACCTTACCTTTACGGATGGGAACACCTCACACCCTGGTGAACTGACATGCAATTTGACTGAACCTCGCCAGATGTGAGCTACCCTGATTCACATTCTGCTTCTCGAGCATCATAAGGGTGTTCAGTTAGATTGACTGATGGTTCCACAGGGTGTGAGGCATTCCCTTGCTTAAGGGTAAGTTAATTTCTGCTCTATGAAGTGATTTACTAGATTGTTATTGCAAAAAACAAATCTCACTTTAAGTTGGAGTTGTGGCAAGAGGTCCTGCTGTTTCTTCCTTTGTTTCTGCTGCTGTTTCTTCTTGGTCAGTGCCTCAATCCTCTGAGCTTCTCTTTTCTCCTCCTCTTCTTTCTGAAACACAGACATGTCACCACACTGGCCATTATACATCTACTGAATAACAGTGTGCAACAACCCACATACCCACTGCTACATCATCCTACACCACTGGGCTTTTCAGCAAAACCCTTACCCATAACTGCTAAATGCTGTACAGGCCATGTGACATTAATTTAGGGTCAACATAAGTTGCTCAGAGCATAAGTTGCTCTGATTAAATTAGCTAAATAGGATTTTGTTTAATAATTTTTACATATGATGCATCACCACTGGAACTGAAAGCCAAGTTTTGCTAAACAGTGCACATTACAATTATGTTAAACAAGATTTCAAAAACAAAAGATCACCTGCTGTCTGTTCTTCTCCTCCTGCAGCCTCTGATTTTTCTCCCTACACCCAAAACACACAGACATCACATTAATCATGTATTACAATAAACACATCTTAAACACTGCACCAGCTACTCACTGCTGTTTGTAGGTCTTCTGGTATCTGGGCTCTTCATCGACAGAATCCTCGGGTTCCTCTGGAGCTGAACAACTCCTGATAAGATTG
Organism: Ancistrus triradiatus; assembly: GCA_025084515.1. NCBI lineage: Eukaryota > Metazoa > Chordata > Actinopteri > Siluriformes > Loricariidae > Ancistrus > Ancistrus triradiatus. The sequence continues at coordinate 5,475 of JAJAGP010006322.1, read as the reverse complement.
AGAGCTGGTGTGAGCTAGCATACATACACACACACAGAAAGCATAAAACAGATGTAAACAAAGACACAGATAACTACAAACCACACCTGAACTGAGGGTCAGGGTTCATTCGACAGAACCAGTTCACTTCAGGCAGCAGCTCAGTATCGTTTCCATCTGGTAGCTTCCTCCACTTCAGACATTCACCACACTGGACCCAGTTCTGATCTGGGACCTTTCTGCAAAAACACATAGAGGGAGAAAGAGAGAGAGAGAGAGAGAGAGAGAGAGAGAGAGAGAGAGAGAGAGAGACACACACACACACACACACACACACACACACACACACACGCACACACGCACACACACAGTGTTTTAAGACTCTTCTTCCTCACTATGTATATTCATGTAATACACAGTCAGACTCCATTATCCAAATGTACCTTGTTTCAGTTAATGATTCAGATAAGAATTATTCAGATAACAGGAACCCAAATTTCTTTATTATCAATAGGAAAAATCCCTACCTCATTATCGCATCTTCTAAAGCTAACCTACACCTACACTTTACATATGCGTTTCATGTGTATGTGTGTGTCACATGTACAGTGTGTTGCATTCTCCACCCAGCTAGGTCTGCCTAGCAATTTAGCTGTACCTGTGATTCAGATTCACAATAACCGGCGAAAGTGACTCTCCACTATTCTCAGTAAAGATCCCTGCTATTTGTGTTTCTTTATTTTTACAACTACAATACTGTATTCTTAGTGCAAATATGTCTCCATGGATCCTAAAAAGAGTTGTATTGACTGCCAACCAAAAGGGAAATAGGAACTTAACGCTCCACAAAAAAGGCTGCAGTTAGCGTTAGCAGCTATGCTAGCATCCTGACTTCACCAACACAGTAAGTGTCAATCCATTACTTATTAAATTACATGAGATTTTTTAACACTTTATTATAAAATAAGCTTTGTGTTACTTATCATAGCCTCCTTTCCATATCTCTGCTATGATACAGTATAGAACGCTCTACCAAACACTCGTTAAAACTCATCAGTTCATGTTACATTTAACTTATGATGGATTTGTTCGTAAAGTATCCCCATCATAAATCAGGGAGCACCTGTACAATACAACTCCATTAATGGATATAATTCCTTATACAGTGTGGATTTTCTGGGTGTCTGGAACGGATTAATTAAATTTACCTCATTCCGTACGGGAAACATTTGCTCAGTACACATCATTTTCGGTTCTCAATAAGCCTTCTGGAACAAATTAACGACAAGAACCAAAGTACCACTGTATTTGTCTTTTTGGATTTGTCAGCGTATTATTGCATGTCACGCTGTGTGTGCTCTGCATATCCAAGTTTGTCTCACAAATCCGTGTGTTTACATACATCTGTAGGTGTGTGTGTGTGCCATTTGTATGTGTTGCATACAATGCATTCAAAATGTCTTCTATTAAGAGTTAAATAAGTCGATGTTCCATGCACTCTTGGTTGACCTTCTTGGGGTTTATAGTTGCCTGTGGTACCCTGTGCATGGACTTGGTGAAAATCTAAGCTGTGGCTGACTGGTCCCAACCGATGTCACTCCATTTAGTCCTGCGATTCCTAAGGTTTGTGAAACTCTTTTGATGGTTCATCAGGAACTTTAGTTCGGTGGCCACTCGTCTTACGGCCCTCACCCAAAGACCCCAGGGGCCTTCTGCCGGACTAGTGAGGCCCAGCAGGCCTTCGAAGAACTAAATAGACAGTTAACGTCTCCTCCAGTCTTGCCCAGATCCGGAAAAGTAGTTTGTGGTCGACGTAAACACCTCCTATGTGGGCGTAGGGGCAATCCTCTCCCAATACACTGGGTCAAATAGTAAATTACACCCATGTGCATATGTTTCATGCTGCCTGACTCCGGCTGAACTCAACTACCCAATCGGTGACAGTGAGCTGCTAGCCATTAAGCTGGCTCTGGAATGCTCTGGAGTGCTCTGGAGTGGTGGCATTCATATATTATATTACATTACTATTATTTTATGTCATATTTAAAATCAACACACGTTCCCTCTTGTGTTTAGCACTCTCACACTTCGCACAGCCCCAATAGCTGGGCTGAAAAAATAACAGTCCAGCTATCTGCATTTGGGTCCTTCTTCCATGATCCCTAACATCTTCAGACCCTTTCACTTTTTTCACAATTTGTTATGTTTAAATATGCTAGAATAAAAAAACAAGTTTTCCCCATCATTCTGCACTCAGTACCCCATAATGACAAAGTGAAAACAGGGCTCTCACTGGGACACTCAAGGACATTCACAGAGTTGTCCCTGGCTGTTGTTGTTGCCCAGTCTGAGGTCCTGAGCGCTGTGGATTCGGTTTTCATTAAGAATATCTCTGTACTTTGCTCCATTCAGCTTTACCTCAACACTGACCACTCTCCCTGTCTCAGCAACTGAAAAACACCCCTACAGTATGATGCTGCCTCCACCATGCTTCACTGTAGGGATGGTATTGGGAAGGTGATGAACAGTGCCTGGTTTCCTCAAGACATGATGCTAGAATTGAGGCCAAAATGTTAAATATTGGTTTCATCAGAGAATCTTGTTTCTCACAGTCTGAGAGTCCTTTAGGTGCTTTTTTGCAAACGGGCTTTCATGCGTATTTTATTGAGGTAAGGTTTCTGTCTGGCCACTCTGCCATAAAGCCCAGATTGGTGAAGTGCTGCAGTGACGGTTGACCTTCTGGAATATTCTCCCATCTGCACACAGGATTTTTGGAGCTCAGCTGGAATAACCATAGGGTTCTTGGTCTTCTTCCATTCAAGAGTAATCTAAGCCACTGTGCTCTCACTTTGCAGAAGCATTTTTTGTAGCCTTCTACAGATCTGTGCGCCTCCACACAATCCTGCCTCTGACCTCTACAGACAGTTCTTTCTTCCTCATGGCTTGGTTTTTACTCTGATATGAATTGTTAGCTGTGAGACCTTATATAGACAAGTGTGAGTCTTTCCAAAACATGTCCATTCAACTGAATTTACTACAGGTGGACTCCAGTCAAGGTGTAGACACACCTCAAAGATGATCAAGAGAAATGTGAGGCCCCCAGGGCTAAATTTCAAGTGTCATAGCAAAGGTTCTGAATACTTATGTCCTTTTTGCTAAATTTGCAAAAAGGACATAAGTGGTACAAATGGTACTGGGTGCAGACTGAATTTTTTCAAACTTTAATTTTTTCGTCGTGTTGTGTATATCTATGGGTGTAAGTCGTGTATATCTATGAGTGAAGGTTGTGTATATCTATGAGTGTAAGTGGTGTACCGTATTTTTCGGACCATAAGACGCACTTAAAATCCTTTAATTTTCTCAAAAATCGACAGTGCGCCTTTAAATGCGGTGCGTCTAATGTATGAATTAATTCTGGTTGAGCCTTCTGACCTAGAACCGATTGTAGATGGTGAAGTGCTCATAAATCTGTCAAAAAAACGGTCTTGGTAAGTTACGAAGCTCACGGCCACCGTAGTCAGGAAACATCGCTGAGTAATATGGCATGTGCTTCAGCATTAGGGTGTGTGCATTCATTCATTTATTTTCGAAGCGGATTTCAAACTCAACGCTATCGGTCACGCAGTACAACATGGACATAGAGCAGCTGCGAGAGAATTCAACATTAACGAATCAATGATACGGAAGTGGAGGAAGCAAGAAGATGCCCTGAGCCAGGTAAAGACCAAACTGAGCTTCCGAGGGAACTTAAGAGTTTTGTTTCATTTAATACGTCTTATAACCCGGTGCGCTTTATGTATGAAAATATACCCGTTAGCAGCCGATCATTGATATTGCGTCTTATAATCCGGTGCGCTTTATGGTCCGGAAAATACGGTAAGTCGTGTATATCTATTAAAGTAAGTTGGTTAAGTTGTGTATATCTATAAGTGTAAGTCGTGTATATCTATGAGTGGAAGTCGTGTATATCTATCGGTGTAAGTGGCCTCTCAGCAGAACCAGGATTAGAACTCACAGAAGATTAGAAATCTTCTGAAAAGTCCATGGACCTACCAGCATTTGTGCTTTGAGACCGCATGAACTTCATGCACCCTTATCATCATGAAAAATGATAAAATAGCCAGTAGTTAATAGTATTGTCTACATAGTTTTGGTCATGTATCGTACTCTGTGTGATGTGTGTATTCATACTCACTCAAGATCTTCTACAGGTTCAGTGCAGTTTATGTTTTGCTTGAGTCTTTCCTTGACTTCCTTCCAGTAATCCTTAAGCTTTTTATTTAAATTCTGCATGGTCTTTCTGCACAGACACAGAATAAAAATTACTTCACATAATGCATTATTTAATATTGCATTATTGCAATATTGCATTATTTAATTTCTCATTATTAACATTTAACTTCATTATAATATGTTATAATTGCAGTGTCACTGCTATGGAGGAAAAGCACATCAGTAGACTGGTCATAAGACCAGTGCCACCACAGGGCCACTGAGTCTGAGCCTCCTAGAGGCATAAGAAGGATGGCAGTATTCTTAGAGAACATTCAGAGCAATTCTGCCCATGATCTCTACGGCGTGATAGCCAAGAGCTCTGTCAGCCCCAGCTTAGCCAACCAAGATGCTCAAAGCAGCACTGTTGGGAATCTTTTCCATCCACTGCCATCAGACTCCCCACCTCCTCCTGCTTGCTATTCTTCACTCTGACCCTCAGAATGAACAGAAAGCGCAACTGATTTTGTTCATAACAAACCAAAGAAAGCAGAAAAACACTTTTTTTCATGAACTACCTGCACATGGCAATTTACTTCCTGCTTAAAGCAAATTAAACTTAAACGCACCTCATGTACCATCCATGCTGAATATAAACGTGTCACTTCCTGCTGTGTTCTGGTACTTTGTTGCCTGACAAAGTACCATGCACATGAAAATATTTGCAATTTATGTAACAGTGTAACATTTCCCTGTACAGTCAGCCCTCTACAGCCATGGGGAATTGGTTCTAGGACTTTGCGTGGATACCAAATCCTGTAGACGCTCAAGTCCCTTATATAGAATACAGATTTCCTCCCACAGTCAAAAAACATATATATACACAGTGCCTTGCAAAAGTATTCGGCCCCCTTGAACTTTTCAACCTTTTGCCACATTTCAGGCTTTAAACATAAAGATATGAAATTGTAATTTTTTTTTGCAACAAGTTGGACACAATCGTGAAGTGGAACGAAATTTATTGGATATTTTAAACTTTTTTTTAGAAATAAAAACAGCTCGAGCTCAGTGAGGTTGGATGGAGAGCGTTTGTGAACAGCAGTTTTCAGCTCTTTCCACAGATTCTCGATTGGATTCAGGTCTGGACTTTGACTTGGCCATTCTAACACCTGGATACGTTTATTTGTGAACCACTCCATTGTAGATTTTGCTTTATGTTTTCGATCATTGTCTTGTTGGAAGATAAATCTCCGTCCCAGTCTCAGGTCTTTTGGAGACTCCAAC
>JAJAGP010006321.1:0-22826 GCA_025084515.1 Ancistrus triradiatus | reverse complement strand
CTCTTCTGGATCATCCATATGGCAAACTTCAGACGGGCCTGGACACGCCTGGCACTGCCGGATCTGAATCCCTCTCAGCGTAGTGTGTTACTGATGGTAGCCTTTGTTACTTTGGTCCCAGCTCTCTCCAGGTCATCCATCAGGTCCCTCTGTGTAGTTCTGGGATTTGTGCTCACCGTTCTCATGATCATTTTGACCCCACGGGATGAGATCTTGCGTGGGGCCCCAGATTGCGTGGGGAGAAGATTGTCAGTGGTCTTGTATGTCTTCCATTTCCTTACAATTGCTCCCACAGTTGATTTATTCACACCAAAATGCTTGCTTATTGTAGATTCTCTCTTCCCAACCTGGTGCAGATCTACAATTTTCTTCCTGGTGTTCTTTGACAGTTCTTTGGTCTTGACCGTGGTTGATTGTGGAGTCTGACTGTTTGAGGCTGTGGACAGGTGTCTTTTATACAGATAACGAGGTCAAACAGGTGCCATTAATACAGGTAACGAGTGGAGGACAGAAGAGCTTCTTACAGAAGAAGTTACGGGCCTGTGAGAGCCAGAAATCTTGCTTGTTTGTGGGTGACCAAATACTTATTTTCCACCATGATTTACAATTAAATTCTTTAAAAATCCTATAGTGTGATTTCCTGGATTTATTTTTCTCATTTTGTCTTGATTTTTCTCATTTTGTCTTTCTCGTTTTGAACTGTACCTATGATGAAAATTACAGACCTCTTTCATCTTTATAAGTAGGAGAACTTGCACAATTAGTGGCTGACTAAATACTTTTTTGACCCACTGTAATTAATCTTATTCAAGGAATCTGAAGGAATTTCAGTGCATAAAGGACAAGGTCACAAGCCTTAACTGAATCAAGAACCGTCATGCATCAATAGCTGAAATAACCACATGGGCAAGGGATTACTTTATCAAACCTTTATCAAGCACTACAATACAGAGTTACATTCACAAAAACCACTTAAAATGTTACTGTGCAAAAAACAAGCCTCATGTTCACCATGTCCTGAAACGCTGTTGACTTCTCTGGGCTCAGAGGCATCTAGGATGAACCATCACACAGTGGAAATGTGTATTGTGGTCGGACCAATCAGTATTCCAGATCGTTTTTTGGAAGAAATGGAGGCCGTGTGCTCTGGACCAAAGACGAAAAGGACCATCCAGACTGTTATCAGCAACAAGTCCAGAAGCCAGGATCTGTCATGGTATGGGGTTGAGTCAGTGCCCTTGGTAAAGGTCATTTACACTTCTGTGATGGCAGCATTAATGCAGAAGAGTACACTAAGATTTTAGAGCAACATAAGCTGATTTCAAGGCGACATCTTTTCCACGGATGTCCATGCATTTTTGAACGAGGTAATGCTAAACAAGCCAAATCAGAAAAATTTAGGACTGAAATATGTAAATCCCTTCCAGTCTTTCTTTGAGGAAGATTGTTTTTAAACATTTCAATAACTTTCTCATGCATCTGTTGATAAAATGGAGATCCTCTTGTTACGGGGGGCCTAGGGGCACACTGAAAAAAAGAAGGAGATAACAGACCCAAGTGCAAGGGGGGCTTCGAAGCAAAACAGCGGGAAAACAAAAGAGGGGAACCGGTATAAGAGAACGAACAAAAAGGGCACACACCTGGTTTGTGTGAATGATGCTGCAGACTGCCAGCAACGAGATTCGTAACCAGAGTCACGGACTTTGGAGGCGGGGATTATACCACTACGCCACGGATCCTGTGAATGGAAAGTAAACTGAAAGGGCTATAAGCCCACAGGCAAACGAAGGAATCGCTTCCAGGCGAACTCAGACAAAAGGAGCATTAGTTTTAAATAAGCATTAACGTAGAGAGGTGCGTGAAAAGAAAGGGACGGGAAAATAACCTGTTAAAGCTCTATCTTGAGCGCGAACGGCGTCCCCTAGCTGCGGGAATGCGTCCTCTGACACCTTTGCCCTTTATTCTTTACTCCTTAAGGACTCAGCCTTTCCTGGATGCTGCTTTTGTACCAAATTATTATTATAATCACCTGTTGACATCACCTGTTTGAAATTATTTAGATTTTTCACCTCATTACTGTTATGGGGGGCCTGGGTAGGCGCACCAAAAAAGGGAGAGATAACGGACTCAAGCGCGGGGGTCTACACTTCACGGCCCAACGGAGAAAAAACGTAAAAGAAATCCCGTCACTGAGCGGGACGGCTACTGAAGAAGGCCCGCCACGGGATTCGAGACCAGAGTCACAGTCTCCGGGGGCGGGGAAGCTACCGCTGCACCACAGATCCTGTGACCTAAAAAGGAAAAATGATGGCAATAAGCCTACGGGCAAACAAAGGAGTCGCTTTCTGGCGATCTCAAACAAAAGCGGATTAATATTAATAAAGGTAAATGCAAGGGGAAAACGAAAGGTAAAGGAAAAGGCGGGATTGGACCAGTCAGAGCTCTATACTGTATAAGTATAGTTTTTATACCCAGAGCAGAAATCAGTAGACTGATATAACAAAAGTATGACTGACCTTCTGTTAAAAGCCTAATCATGTGTAATATTTATGATTTACAACTAAGCAAACAAGTAAAAATGTTACAGTAGTTTGTTTCCATCTCTGTCTTAAACCCAATCGATGAAATATCAGACGGCCAATATTTAAATACCCTAAACGACCATTCTTTACTGTTTACAACTGTTGTATCAAAGAAAGCCAGAGGTCTACATTGTGTATTTACAGAGTATTACATAAGCATTGTCAGTCCATAACGATGGTTCCAGACGTCATTAATAATGCAATAATAAACATCAAACAGGACATCACAACAATAAGGAATGTATAAAACAACAAAAAAAACAAGATCCACTGCCTTATTTATGCATGCAAGATAGCTAACAACAAATAATATTCACACGCCAAGCCAAGTTCTCGGTAGGCACTAAGAACATTACTTTGTGTAAATGTTGGCCCACCAACATTTACTTAATAACTTGATAACTATTACATCCTAGTCTAGGGCTGGGATGCCAGAGTGGAAAAAGGGGTAAAGGGAAGTGGAGAAAACCGTCAGCAATGCCCGTCACCACACACAATTCTGAAGAACACAGAAAAGCCTCAAACTATCAGTGTCTGAATCTAAGGGACGAATGCGAAAAATCAGGGACAGAAAGGACAGAGGTCAGCACCAGAATCACAAGTAAGCACAATAAAACACAAACAATTGCGAACGAAAGCGAGCGACATCAGCTAGCATCCTAAGGGATGATTAAAGTGAGAATCAAAACAAGCAAGCACCTCAAAATGGTCCTCAAAAATTTGTCCCAAACAAGAATCAAAGAGTTTTCAAAGTGAGTTTTAAACAAACAAGAAGTATAGAGACAAAGTACGAGCACTAACTAATGCTTCCACATTCAGACTCCAAATACACAGAACAAGCCACATGATGTCAGAGATCTTTGGCATCTTCAGGCTCACATGACATGTCCACACAGAGAGTGAGACAAAAATATAATAACCTGAACAACCTGAGCACTGGGCATAACTATAACTTTCTTTAAAGGTTTCTTGACCCACCAACAGGTGCCAGTGATCTCCCAGACCTTCCAACAGGAACAGGATCTGCAGTCACTCACTGATAATCCCACAGACACCCAGTCAATCACCAATAAATTCCCAGACCCTACATTAAACACTGTTAACCTTCCAGGCAATGCACACTGTTGGCCTCACAGATTTTCATCAGGTATCAATGGACTCCCAGACACTCCTGCAAGCATTTCTGACCTTTTTAGACCTTTAAGCGTCAGTTGCCTCGCAGCAAGTCCTCCAGGATCAATCCTGTCTCTGCTGACCTACAGGAACTGCGGCTTGATCCAGAGCCACTGACACTACTTACTCATTCATGGACTCCCTACTCAGAAAAAATGCCCAGTTTTGCCACCATAATTTTTTAAAGTATTGGATTTTGAAGCAACACTTCTTAAATGTTCACTTTTGCAACCACTAGATTTTGAAATGATATGAATGTTTTCTGCATCAAATTTTAAAAAGTAGCAGTAACAGCACTAGCAACTTTAATAGTGCTCTGACTTCGCCCCTAATCTTTCTCAGTTACCTTAATTTGTCCTCAGCACTTCCTAAATGCCCAACACTTTGGAAACCACAACCCTTTTTAAATGAATGACCATTTTCTGAAATCCACAACTCTCTGACTAAAACTTCTTTAAATGCCCAATTTCTTCACCACCGCTTTTGCAGTGAGATTTAGTCCATAACACTTTTTGGAATAACTTTTTCTCCAACAATTTTTTGAATGCCCATCTTCCTTCTCACAGTTTTGAGAATAATGTATTTACTTGCCCCTGTCCCATTCTTCCCACCACTTTCTGAATAATTACTAAAATAATCAACATTTATTAAATATCCCAACATTGTCTAGAACTTTTCGGAAATTGCTGATTTTGTCCCCAACACTTTTTTAAATGTCAAACTTAGTAGCCAACATTTTTTTAAATGTCCAACTCTGTCCCTAACACTTGCAAATGCAGACAAATCCCAGACAAATGCCTGCCTTTGTCTCCAACGCTTTTTGAAATGCCCCAAAACTTCATAAAATGTAAATGTTGCTCCCAAGACTTTAGCCCTATAAGACCATTTGTATCATATTTGATACACGGGTTTCTAAGACCTTTAACTTATCAACCTGATCAATACTTTCCTTAAAAACCTGTTGTATATGATCTGACACATGTGTCCTTCCCTCTGGTGGATTATCGCTATACTGCAGGGAGTGGAACGGCTTTATTTGACCTTCTCAAAATGGCTGGTATCATATAAATCATCTACATGCTTTCTGCAGGAAGATCTTTACTAATTTTCGAGATGTTAGGGTAAAAATAACATTTATGTTGTTGGTCATTTTTAATAATGAATACTTTATGTGTTTAAACAATGCATACCTACTTAATAATTAATTATTTATATTACAGTTAAATCGTGTTAAAAATGTGTGTATCAAATTCTATACAACAGGTATATAAGGAGCTTTATACTTGAACAGACAGGTCACATTTTTGTAATGTACAAATTTGTAATCTACACCATGCCTGCCACAATACATCCACACACTATTTTTATGATTTAATTAATGACTGAAATGGCATTTCAAATTGCATTTGGGTATTTTCACAATAACAATTGCTCTGAAATCATAATCACTATGCTATATTGACATTTACATTTACAGCATTTAGCAGACGCCCTTATCCAGAGCGACTTACAATCCAAGCAATTGTGTGTCAAGGACCTTGCTCAAGGAGCCAACAGTGGCAGCTTGGCAGAGGTGGGATTTGAACCCTGGACCTTCTGCTCCATAGTCCAGTACCTTACCTGCTAGGCTACCACAGTCCCATATATTGACCAATATATGTGTGTATTTTTAGATGTTCCATTCAAAAATATTATAGGAGGAAGAAGAGAAAAATAAGAAGAGAAAAATACAAAAGTACATTGAAAATGTCATCAACATGATAATGGATGGCAATGTAAGTCACATGGAGCAGTTAGTGGAAGATGATGAGGAAGAGGAGGAATGGACTCCTCAGGCCATGCATGATGATAGAAGTTCAGATAGCAGTGATGAGGAAGGCTATCAGGATGAAAGTGCAGCCCAGACAAGCATAGAAATTGAGAGTGGAGAAAAACACAATATCAAGCTTCATCTGTTGATTTCATTGCATGTGTTAAGGAAGGCACAGAACCCAGACATGTCACAGTGACATGACACCATACATATATTTCAACCAGTTTGTCACTTAGGAAATGTTACAGAAAACTGCAGAACAGACAAACCTGTACAGTGAACAAAAAGAGGGCAAGTCAGTAAACACAACTGTAAAAGAGATAGAGCAGGTTCTAGGCGTGTACATGCATATGGGGCTAGTACAGATGTCTTGTGTGAGAGCCTACTAGGAGATGGAGACAAAGCTTCCTGCAGTTTCTGATGTGATGTTTCGAGATAAGTGTCAGCAATTTCAGAAACCTATCCACTTTCAGGACAACCTTAGTGTGTCTGATAATGCAAAGAAAGATACGTCTGGAAGCTCAGGGTATGGTTACAAAAACTGTGAGAACAGTTTCTCTGCATACCTCCTAAAGAATTCCACGCAGTTTATGAAATTATGGTACATATGGTACAAAAAAATCACAAGGTCTTTGCAGACAACTACTTTACATCATTTCCCCTGGTGGTATATGTACATCTGGTGGCACACTGTTACAGTAGTCATCAGTGCTTATAACCTTTACAGAAGAGATCAGAAGAAGCTACAGCCCCAAATGAAACTCATGGCTCTGAAGGTTTCAGGCTTTGGTTGGCACTTCTCTCACAAGTGCAGGAAAGGCCAAAATCAAGTGTGGCAGACAACTCCAGAAGCGGCTCCAACACCACCACGTAAAAGGCCAAGATGCAGTGTACCTCCTGATGTGAGAAGGGATGGCATTGATCATTTTCCAACATGGGAACTCAGCAGAGATGCAAGCACTGCACCGGCAACCACTTCACACATGTCTACTGTGAGAAGTGTAGGGTGCATCTTTGCCTAAACAAGGACAGAAACTGATTTTGTGCCTACTACAAAGTGAAATAGAGCTGCTGGAAAATGTTTTATGTAAAAAAAAAAAAAACAGAGGAAAACTGCCTGAAATGTTGTAGACTTAATATCTAGGCTGTAAATGTATTGGCAAAAATTATTTTTGTATCTAAAATTAAGATTGTTGTGAGCCAAAAGTTGCCAAAAACGCCCAATGTATCAAATATGATACAAAAAAAATCTCATAAACAAAATGATCTGGCAAATTTTTTTTTTTGGATTTTGATTAATGGTTGAAAAATCATCTCAATTCCAAAAAATTAGAATTTTCTGACTATTTTTTGATATGTCAGGCTTTACAGGGTTAAATTCCCCACCTTGCTCCACAAAACTTGTCCACGTGCCCTCTAAAGCTCTCAAAGTCTCAATATTTGCCAGCTCCAGTTTGTAAATATGGTCTAGTACTTATTAATGTGCTGGTGCTGCTTCCATGATATAAATTTAAATGAAATAAATAGTATTTTCATGTCAGGCAGCCAAATTTATTCCTTACAGGAACTTGGTTTATTTGAGTATTAGTCTGATTTTTAAAGTGTGTGATCTCTAAGGCAAACATAAATAAACAGATCTGTGTCACCATTTTAAATACAACTGTGTATGCACATGGTGTATTGGAACATTTTACCAAAATATTACTGCTTTTTATTATTTAATAACAACTTTGTTCAAGAGTGGCTTCTGATTTGACCTGAACATTGTGAAAGGTACTGCATTTTTTATTATTATTACTATTACAGTGAGAAAGACACAGAGAAAATACAAGGCTACATAGTATCATAGTATCAAGGCTCATTGTCCTTCCAACAAGCAGTTCAGCTCTGTACTAAACCAGTGTAAGCACACCACCACTGCTGATACTATTTAACTGGCTTCTGTTTGGGATGCAGTCTTAAAGGTAGGCAAAAGTTTAGATATCCTGGTGTCCTAGGTTTAAATGTTAATGCATACATATAATACAACCCCAAATCAGAAAAGGTTGAGACAGTATGAAAAATGTAAATAAAAAAATAGGCAGTGTTCCTTACATTTCGTTTGAATTTGATTTCATTGCAGACAGTATGAACTCAATACATCTGAAGTTTTTCTCTGGTCAACTTAATTTCATTTGTTAATAAACATCCATTTCTGCATTTCAGGCTTGCAAAATATTCCAAAAAAAGTTGGTACAGGAACAATGTAGGGCTAGAAATGAAATAAAAAAACCTAAATAATGATAGTGTTTCAAACAGATATTGTCAAAAAGTTATTATAATCATGAGATTTTACAAAAGCAGTATCCACAAAAGGCTTTGAAGGGTACAGATGGGCAGAGGATCTCCATTTTATCAACAAATGTGTAAGAAAATTATTGAAATATTTAAAAACAATGTTCTTCAAAGAAAGACTGGAAGGGATTTACATGTTGTTGAAGGTTACTTGTTGAAGGTTTGATAAAATAATCCTTTGTCCATGTGGTTCTATCAACTGTTGAGGAATGACGGTTCTTGATGCAGTGCCGTCTGAGGGATCAGAGATCACGCCTCTATATAGCTCAAGAGTCTAGAGCAGAGTAATGTGAAAATACTTGTTTGGATCCTTGTGGAGCAGGACACATACTGCAGCAGGATAATGATCCGAAACACACCTCATAAAGCTTTGCAGCAACTTCTTGAAGAACAAAATAGATCATGAAATGCTGGCAGTCATGGGCTTTACTCCACAGTCACCTGCCTTTAATCCCATCAAACATTTACAGGGGTACTTGAAGAAAGAGAAAGCCAAGCATTTGGTAACATAACAATATGCTTTTTGGAATATTGTGAAATCATGCTGGATAACAGGAATCATCAGATTTAATGCAAACTTGTGGAGTCAAGTTCCGCCATATTGCCTAAAATGGAGGCCATTTTTGCTTGTCAAAGACTCAGCCTTCTGTGGATACTGCTTTTGTACTAAATTATGATTACAATCACCTGTTGACCTCACTTGTCTCATTACTAGTCCTAAATGACACCTGCCCCAACTGACCAGGCAAAACGTGAAATTTCTCAGGTTCATTCTGTCTGGCAATGAAATAAAAGTCAAAGTAAATGTAAGGATCACTGTGTTTTATTTGCATTTTCCATTCGGTCCTAATATCTCCTGATTTAGGGTTTTAAATTAAATTTGAGAAGCAAAATGGAAGCATTTTCTCTAGTGCTTTTACACTATCCATGATGAAGGGAGATAGAGAGTAGTGTGAGAACAAGTGTTGATACAAACAAGGTGAATATAAAAAAGCTACACAAACAGACAATGAGCTAAACAAAGAGGCTAGGCTGACATAAAACAGATATACGGAAAAACACATGAAACATTAACAAGAGCAAAACACATGAGACACAGAGTACAGAGAGAAAAGTAGTCTGGAAACAGGAGACCAGACAAACAAGTGCACAGAAAGAGAGACCTATGTAGAGAACCACAGCAGGCTGTTCAATTTCAAAGGCAACAAGGGTCAGCAGGGAGCCATGTAGGATAATAGTTTACAATAAACCATCACGCAGTCAGTGTTTAAGCTAATTGATTACTTCCCCCATTTTTGTGCATTGCATGGACATCTGTGAATGTGTATTACTCAAAACATGATGATCTGGCAACACAGAATTGAGTCTCGTTCCAGCTGGGTCAGCACTGCATGCCGATGTGATTGGCTGTATTTGGAGCAACCCCTAAGCAACCATGAGATAGATATTATTCCCACCCCAGGCCTGCTTATGCCTGCAGCTTGTATTCTCCAGAGGCGGAGCTCCTGTGATCCTAACCAGAGAAAAGTGGGTTAAAACATGAAAAAACTAAACATCTACAGCATGTAGTAGACACCCTTAGCCAGAGCAACTTACAAGTTATACAGCAGCAGGATTTGTACCCTGGACCATCTGGTCCATAGTCCAGAAATAACAAGTCGTAGACTTAGTTTAGGCATATATTGTTTTATAATAAAATTACACAGAAAATATTTTGAAAAATTTTAATGGATTTCAAAAATATGGCTGCAAATAAGCTGTTTGTACTTTTCTCCAATTTGTTAAATGCAGAATACATTTTATAGGTGTCTTTGAGTCATGAAATCACATTATATTGATTTGATTGTATTAATCCATTTGGATTACCTTAGAAATAGGTTTTATTAAATCAAAAACGTTTCTCACGCGCAGTTCCACTGCATACCACCAGAGGGAGTTTTCACACAACATTACTACAGAGTATAAAACGCATTATAAGCGCAAAGTCCAGAGCTGTGTCCGAATTTATTCCTTGTATAGCGCACTATTTAGGGTTTTAGCCACTTTATAGTGCTGGGTTAATCAAATATCCTGGACAGTACAACACATTACATGTAATGTACCATAAATCTAGTGTACAATGCGTATTTTCTCATTTGCTTCTTGTTAGATCTTATCCCCTTGTTCGCATTTGCCTCATGTTTGCATTTAGCTCTTACTTAGCCTGTTGTAAGCTCATAATTAACCTCTGAAAGATTCTCATTTAGCTAGTCCTTAGCATCTTGGTTGCACTTAGTCTTGTGCTAGCCTTTGGCTTGTGTTACCCTGTAGAACTTTATCAATTAGCTAATTGTTAACATTTTTCCTCTTGTAAGCCTTTTGTTAGCTCTTAGCCTCTTATTAGACGTTAGCTAATCTTAGCCCATAGCCTCTTGTTAGCCATTAGAACTTTTCTCCCTGTTAGTCGTTAAGTCCATTTCAAGATTTTAGCTTCTTGTTTTAGCTTCTTGGCATCTTGGTGTTTGTTAACATCTTGTTTGACTTTAGCCTTATTAGCTCTCTGTTGGTTTTACAGGTTCATAGAGCAGATTGGGAAGTGAATGCACTGACTCAAGATGTCTAAAGCCTAAATAAGTTTTCAATTGCTGAATGTTTTTTGGGTGGAATCTAAAATTGCACCTATGTACTCCTATTTTTAAACCCTTTATAGTGCATAACATAAAAGTCCGATCTAAAGAGAACACCAAAAACAGTTGAAAGCTACACTGAACTGTTGTGAGCTCCATTTGGGCTAGTCTAGTACACAGTAGAGAAAGTAATTTAAATCCCAGAATTACAACAGAGAGGCAATGGCTGCGTTTTTTTTAGCCCTGCTTGATGAGGACTAGTAAAATCCCACCTTGCAAAGTGGGGGAGCAGATATGTTTACCTCGAAGAGATTGGTACTGCAAATAATGTGAATAAATAAATAATTTTAGCACTTAGAAACTGATATACTGAGTTATTAGTGTGAAGCTTATATTAAGAACTTCTTATGTAGAAAAGAAGACTCAAGAATGTAGTCCTGAATCAGTCAAAAACGTAAATACACTCAAAAGTTTGTTTTTAATAACCTCACTGCTGTAAACACAGATAAAATAACATCTTTAAACTAAAACTAGGATTACTAGTTTAGTAAAGTAGTGGTTGTAAAGGACATGATTACTGATAACTGCTAACACGCATTTTGTCTTACTGAAACTTGGACTAGACCGGATGAATGTTTAGCCTAAATGAAGCCTCCTGTCCTGGATATAGTTATGTTAAAAACCTCTGTCCTAATGGTCATGTGGGAGGAGTAGCCACAATAATTTAATTTGTAATTCCCATTACAAAGCTAATTCATTTGAAATACTGATTCTTAATGTGACTGAGCCAAAATCAAACTTTTTTCAGCTTATTACTATTAACTGACCTTTGGGTCCTTATTCAGTTTCTTCAGGAATTTGCTAGTTTTCTGTCCTGCTTAGTACTTTCAACAGACAAGGCTTTATTGTAGGTCAATGTAATACACAGTAATGTGAAAAAGTGTTTGCCCCCTTCCTGAGTTCCTATTTTTTTTCATGTTTGTCACACTTAAGTGTTTTGGAACATCAAACCAATTGAATTATTAGTCAAAGACAACACAAATAAACACAAAATGCATTTTTAAATGAAGGTATTTATTATTAAGGGAGAAAAAACATCCAAACCTACATGGCCCTGTGTGAAAAAGTGATTGCCCCCCTTGTTAAAACATAACATAATTATGGTTTATCACACCTAAGTTCATTGTCTCTAGCCACACCCAGGCTTGATTATTGCCACACCTGTTCTCAATCAGGACATCACTTAAATAGGACCTGACTGACAAAGTGAAGTACAACAAAAGATCCTTAAAAGCTACACATCATGCCGAGATCCAAAGAAATTCAGGAACAATTGAGAAAGAAAGTAATTGAGATCCATCAGTCTGGAAAGGGTTAAAAAGCCATTTCTAAAGCTTTGGGACTCCAGAGAACCACAGTGAGAGCCATTATCCACAAATGGTGAAAACATGGAACAGTGGTGAACCTTCCCAGGAGTGGCCGGCTGACCAAAATTACCCCAAGAGCGCAGCAATGACTCATCCAAGAGGTCACAAAAGACCCCACAACAACATCCAAAAAACTGCAGACCCCACTTGCCTTAGTTAAGGTCAGTGTTCATGCCTTCACCATAAGAAAGAGACCGGGCAGAAATGGCCTGCATGGCAGAGTTCCAAGACGCAAACCACCGCTGAGCAGAAAGAACATTAAAGCTCGTCTCAGTTTTTCCAGAACACAAGTCTTGATGATCCCCAAGACTTTTGGGAAAACACTCTGTGGACTGACGACACAAAAGTTGAACTCTTTTGAAGGTGTGTGTCCCATTACATTTGGTGTAAAAGTAACACAGCATTTCAGAAAAAGAACATCATAGCAGCAGTAAAATATGGTGGGGGTAAGGTGATGGTCTGGGGCTGTTTTGCTGCTTCAGGACCTGGAAGTTATCACAAACGCTTGGTTGCAGGTGTTGCTGCTAAGGGTGGCCCAACCAGTTATTAGGTTTAGGAGGCAATCACTTTTTCACACAGGGCGATGTAAGTTTAGATTTTTTTCTCCCTTAATAATAAGCACATTCATTTAAAAATTGTATTTTGTGGTTACTTGTGTTGTATTTGACTAATATTTAAATAAAAATGGTTTGATGTTCTGAAACACTTGGCACAAAAATATAATGTATATAGTCAGCCACTGATTGTGCAAGTTCTCCTACTTAGAAAGATGAGAGAGGTCTGTAATTTTAATCATAGGTACACTTCAACTATGAGAGACAAAATGAGAAACAAAATCCAGGAAAACACATTGTAGGATTTTTTAAAGAATTTAATTGTAAATCATGGTGGAAAATAAGTATTTGGTCAGTAAAAAAGTTTAAGTCAATACTTTGGAACATAATCTTTGTTGGCAATGACTGAGGTCAAACGTTTGTTGTAAGTCTTCACCAGGTTGGCACACACTGTAGCTGGTGTTTTGGCCCATTCCTCCATGCAGATCTCCTCTAGAGCAGTGATGTTTTGGGGCTGTCACTGGGCAACAGGGACTTTCAACTCCCTCCACAAATTGTCTGTGGGGTTGAGGTCTGGAGACTGGCTAGGCCACTCCAGGACCTTGAAATGCTTTTTACAGAGCCACTCCTTCGTTGCCTGAGCGGTGTGTTTGGGATCATTGTCATGCTGGAAGACCCAGCCACGTTCCATCTTCAATGCTCTCACTGATGGAAGGAGGTCTTGGCTTAAAATCTCACGATACATGGCCCCGTTCATTCTTCCCTTAACACGGATCAGTCATCCTGTCCCCTTTGCAGAAAATCAGCCCCAAAGCATGATGTTTCCATCCCCATGCTTCACACTAGGTATGGTCTTCTTGGGATGCAACTCAGCATCCTTTTTCCTCCATTGAGTTTTTACCAAAAAGTTCTATTTTGGTTTAATTTGACCACATGATATTCTCCCAATCCTCTTCTGGATCTTCCATATTGTCATATCGTCGGGACTTGGACTCCGTGCCTCTCCACGCCTCAGGGGGCAGTCTGCACCGCGTCGTTCGTGGTGCTCCACCGGATAGCGGAGCACCAGATGAAGAAGCTAGGGCCCTCGGACTAGTGAACTTGGTTGAACTGTATTTAAGCAGGGCCCTAGCACCCGAACAACGCGGGGATTTGTTTTTGGGACAAAGATCCCTTTTGACTGTGACTGCGTTTTCGTTTATGTTGGATGGTAATCCTTCAGACTGTTGCGGCGATCTGGCGGTTAGAGACCGCATTCAAGTCTGTGTTTATGCTCGTGTTTGGGATTGAAAGCTCTGTATTCCGGTAAGCTCGCTTCTGTAAAGTGTCTTGCTGTTATTTCTCGGTCAGCCCGTTTTTGTGTCGTTCTTGCGGTAGCCGGTTTTGTTGTTAGTTCGTTTGTGTATTTTATGTATGTTTTGCCGACGTCGTGTTCGGGTTTGGGTTCAGTTATTAGTGTGCTTTTTTACGTTTGTATCAAGTTTGTGTTTATTCACTTAAGTAAAGCAATATGGTTATTCTCGTAAAACCTGCGCACGTCTCCTCCTTACCTGTTAGGAAACCCCGTCGTTACAGAAATCCCCGCCGCCAAACTAAGGAGACGGCAGGTCATCCGCTGCTCCGGTTTTGCCTGTGAGGGCCGAGCTGCCGAAAAAATTTGACGGCGATCCCCGTCAATGTGGTGAATTTTTTTGGCAGTGCTCGGTTTATTGCGCCAGTACCCTCATTACACGGATGAGGAACGTCTAGTGTTTGTTAACTGCCATCTCACAGGCAAAGCTCTTCACTGGGCAGCGACCAACTGGTCCCGGTTATTTCAGGGGACTTATGACCAGCTCATTAGTGAGCTATGGGACCAGTTTGGTCTATATGATAACTCTAAGCCGGAGTTTACCACCTGCCCTGTCTGGTCTGCTTTGGCTGGTCGTGTGCTGAATCCTCAACTTGCCAGCAGCCGGATCATTGTAGTCAAGCGTCGGCACGCGCATGTAAGTCTCGTAAGTTCAGTATTTGAACCAATAGTTGTGGATACTCGTGTTTCATACCACACTAGTTCATTATTTGAGCCGATAGTTGTGGATACTCGTGTTTCATACCACACTAGTTCATTATTTGAGCCGATAGTTGTGGATACTTGTGTTTCAGGCCCCACGAGTTCATTACTTGAACCGACAGTTATGGATACTTGTCTGTCAGACCACACTAGTTCTGTATTCGAGCCGCTAGCTGTGGATGTTTGTGATTCTGACCACACTGACTCGGTATTTGAACCAGTAGCTGTGGCTACTCATGTTTTATGTACAAGCTAGCTCAGTTATTGAGCCGATAGCTTCTCTGTGTCATGTTTCTGAACAAGCTAGCTCAGTTATTGAGCCGATAGCTTCGCATTATCAGGTTTCTGAACTAACTAACTCTGTTATTGAGCCGATAGCTTCTCTGTGTCATGCTTCTGTACAAGCTAGCTCAGGTGTTGAACCGATAGTTACTCGTCGTGATGAGTCAGTACTCGCTAGCTCAGTGGTAGAGCCGTTAGCGATTGATGTCTGGGTTTCTGAGTTTACTAGCTTCATACCGATTCCTGCATCCCGGACTTTTGCACCACGGACAGTCATGTCACGGATATGCGTGCCAACTCCTGCACCACGGACATTTGCGCCTACTCCCGCATCTCGGACATTCGTGCCGACTCCCGCGTCTCGGACATTCATGCCAGTGCATGCACCAAGACTATCTGTTCCAGGACCTGTACCAGCACTGAGGGCAACGGATCCAGTCGCCGTGCCGAGAGCGAGAGTTCCTGTGTCTGCACCAAGGGCAAAGGATCCAGTAGCCGTGCTGAGGACGAGAGTTCCAGTGCCAGCGCTGAGGGTGAAGGATCCAGTAGCCGTGCTGAGGACGAGAGTTCCAGTGCCAGCACCGAGGGTGAAGGATCCAGTAGCCATGCTGAGAGCGAGAGTTCCAGTGCCAGCACCGAGGGTGAAGGATTCAGTAGCCGTGCTGAGGATGAGAGTTTGAGTGCCAGCACCGAGGGTGAAGGATCCAGTGGCCGTGCAGAGAGCGAGAGTTCCAGTGCCAGCGCCGAGGGTGAAGGATCCAGTAGCCGTGCTGAGGGCGAGAGTTCCAGTGCCAGCGCCGAGGGTGAAGGATCCTATAGCCGTGCTGAGAGCGAGAGTTCCAGCACCAAGGAAAGCTGATCCAGTAGCTGTGCCGAGGGCTATTGGTCCTGTGGATGTGAGGAGAGCAGCGGATCCTGTGGTCATGTCAGAGACCTTGCCTGAGGCCATAGGTTCCCGTGAGGCCCAGTAGGAGGCCGTAAGTTCTTGTGAGGCCCTGTGCAAGGCCGTAAGTTCCCGTGAGGCCCAGTGGAAGGCCGAAAGTTCCCATGACGTTCAGCAGGTGGCGATCAACACTGTTTTCCTTGCTTCCCCCCAGGCTCCGCCCGGAGAAGAAACCCCTGGACAAGTCAAGTGGGCCTGAAGGGTCGGTTAAGGAGCCCTGGCTTAGTCTCAGGCTCCTTTGGGGGGGGGGGGTTATGTCACAGATCGTCGGGACTTGGACTCCGTGCCTCTCCATGCCTCAGGGGGGCAGTCTGCACCGCGTCGTTCGTGGTGCTCCACCGGATAGCGGAGCACCAGATGAAGAAGCTAGAGCCCTCGGACTAGTGAACTTGGTTGAACTGTATTTAAGCAGGGCCCAGCACCCGAACAACGCGGGGATTTGTTTTTGGGACAAAGATCCCTTTTGACTGTGACTGCGTTTTCGTTTCAGACTGTTGCGGCGATCTGGCGGTTAGAGACCGCATTCAAGTCTGTGTTTATGCTTGTGTTCGGGATTGTAAGCTCTGTATTCCGGTAAGCCCGCTTCTGTAAAGTGTCTTGCGGAAGCCGGTTTCAGTTTGTTATTGTTATTTCTCAGTCAGCCCGTTTTTGTGTCGTTCTTGCGATAGCCGGTTTTGTTGTTAGTTCATTTGTGTATTTTATGTATGTTTTGCCGACGTGTTCGGGCTTGGGTTCATTTATTAGTGTGCTTATTTACGTTTGTATCAAGTTTGTGTTTAAGTCAAGTCAAGTCAAGTCAGATTTATTTATATAGCGCTTTTTACAATGGAGCATTGTCTCAAAGCAACTTTACAAGTTTAGATTTTCTCCTAATAACTACGTCCAATCCCAAATTGAGCAAGCCTAGGGCGACAGTGGCAAGGAAAAACTCCCCGAGTTATAGGAAGAAACCTTAGGAGGACCAAGACTCAAAAAGGGACCCAATCTCCTTGTTTATTCACTTTAAGTAAAGCAATATGGTTATTCTCATAAAACCTGCGCACGTCTCCTCCTTACCTGTTAGGAAACCCCGTCGTTACACATATGCTCTCTGGCAAACTTCAGACAGTCCTGGACATGTACTGGCTTAAGCAGGGGGACACGCCTGGCACTGCAGGATCTCAATCCCTCTCAGCATAGTGTGTTACTGATGGTAGCTTTGTTCCTTGTTACCTTGTTACGTTGGTCCCAGCTCTCTGCAGGTCATTCATCAGGTCCCTCCATATAGTTCTGGGATTTTGCTGACCGTTCTCATGATCATTTTGGCCCTACAAGATGAGATCTTGCGTGGAGTCGCAGATCGAGGGAGATTATCAATGGTCTTGTATGTCTTACAATTGCTTCTACAGTTGGTTTATTCACACCAACCTGCTTGCCTATTGTAGATTCACTCTTCCCAGCCTGGTGCAGGTCTACAATTTTCTTCCTGGTGTCCTTCGACAGCTCTTTGGTCTTGGCCATGGTTGAGTTTGGAGTCTGACTGTTTGAGGCTGTGGACAGGTGTCTTTTACACAGATAACGAGGTGAAACAGGTGCCATTAATACAGGTAATGAGAGGAGGACAGAATAGCTTCTTAAAGAAGTTACAAGTATGTGAGAGCCAGAAATCTTGCTTGTTTGTGGGTGACCAAATACTTATTTTCCACCATTATTTACAATTAAATTGTTTAAAAACCCTACAATGTGATTTTCTGGATATTCTTTTCTCGCAATCAGTGGCTGGCTAAATACTTTTTTGCCCTACTGTGTGTGTGTGTGTGTATGTATATGTATGTTACTGTATGTGTGTTGTGTGTGGTGGTGTGTATATATATATCTATATATATAGATATATATATCTATATATATATAGATATATATATAACACTGTGAATGATCAATGATGGCAAATGGATCTTCCTTGAAATGCAATAGTGTGTGTGTGTGTGTGTGTGTGTGTGTGTGTGTGTAATGTGATGTACAAAGTGTTCAGAATGCCTGTGAGTCACTCTGTGGTCAGCCCAGGGTTGCAGATATTTGTGAAGGTGAAGTTTCTGAGGTCTGATTAAGGAGGTTTATTGCTTGAGGGAAAGCACTTAACGTCTGTAAAAACTTCAGTGTCACATTTGATTCAGATCTCTCTTTTGATATGCACATTAACATCACTAGAATTGCCTTCTTTCAAGTACATATTTCTAAAGTGAATATAAGTGTATTAATATAAAAGAAATATATTCTCTTTTATAGATGTTGCGAAACTAGTTCATGTGTTTATAACCTCGAGGTAGAATTAATGTAACATTCTACTGACTAACATTCAAGACGTGCTGACTCCATGCTCTAGTAAATCTATTAATAAACTTCAATTTGTTCAGAAGGCAGCAGGTCAAGTGCTAACTACAGTAGTACTTGAAATTTTCATAATTTCAGTCGTGTTCTGTCAACTCTACACTGGTTACCAGTTAGATTCTTGTATTATATAAAGCTGTAGATGGCTTGGCTCCACAGTATCTGAGTGAACTTTGTCTGAAGTCTTTGTTGAACTCTTACAATCCATCTAGTCTACTTCTTTGACAAGGTGCAGAAATGCTTTTACTTCATAGAATTAAAAAGGTCACAGCAGGGAAAAGGCCCCCCAGCAATGGAATAAATTCCCCACTTTAGTTTGGGATTCAGACACTCTCCAATTTTTCAAGGCTCTACTAAAAACATACATATTTGTGCAGGCTTTTGGTTAGACTTAGACTGGAATGCGCGGGTCTGAGTCCTGTGACCAGAGTCTGGGGTCATATCTGGCCTGCCTGCTTTGTCGTGTGAACCCTCTTGGCTGTGTTACCTTCCCTTATTAGTTATGCTGTTATAGTTAGTGCTGCTGGAGTGTCATGTTACACCTAGTACCAGTGGTACAAATGTGTTCTGTTAATAGACACTGGCTCTTAAAAATATGTAACTACATATTCTTGTTTCTCTCCAATATCATGTTCCGGTACTAGTTCCAGCCCATACACTAACATGTTCTTCCATTCCAGTCCCACACTAAGATGTTCCTGCACTTCATCTCCACACAAGCTGTTCTTCCGTCATCAGTTCCAGCTAGTTCACACCGTTACTGAGACCACATCAGAGGGAAGTAACTCTCTCCCTCTTCCGCTTGACTAAGCATGCCCTGCCATCAAAACTTTCCTGCTCAAGACACAAGGTCCTACAGTGCCTCTGTGTTGATTTATTTTCACTATTGTCTTAGATGCTATGGATTTATATTCTCTATTTTATTTTAGTCTTCTTAATATTGCATTGTCTCTAAATTATTAGTCTACAAATATTATATTTTATTTTAATTATTCTACATATATTCTTTCTGTTAATATTTGTTTTGCTTCTGTTAATTTTAAATTATTACTATACAATTATTAATTAGATAAATTAGTTTAATTTCTAAATATACCATCTAAGCTGCCCAAGGAGGACCTTTTTGCCTTTTTGAGTCTTCGTCCTCCCAAGGTTTCTTCCTTAGAAAATTTGTGTAGTTTTCCCTTGCCACCATAGCCCTAGGGATGCCCAGTTTGGGCTTGGTCATAGATAACAGAAAATAATATAAAATACTAAAGCTGCTTTGAGACAATGCTCCATTGTGCTGTCATGCTGCAGTAGGAGTCCTTTCTCACAAAGATCCAAACAAGCTTTTTCACTAGTGCTCAGCCTTTTGACCACCACTACAATAAACTTTAAACCTGGGGTGCCAGATATACCTAAACTTTTGCATAATTCAGATACTGCATCCCAAATAGAAGCCTATTAAACAGTTTTAGCAGTGTAGCACATTGGTTTAGCACAGAGCTGGACTGCTTGTTGGAAGGACAGTGAGGTAGGTCTATGTAGATGTGTAGTGTTTTGTATGTTCTCCCCACTTCCTCACTGTAATATTAGTAATAATAATAAATAACTTTCACAATGTTCAGGCCAAACTCTCACCAGAAAACTCTCTTGAGCAACGTTGTTATTAAACAATAACAAATTAAGTAGCACAGACACATTAATAAGTACTAGGACATATTTACTCACTTGACCTAGCAAATATTGAGATTTCATGAGATTTAGAGAGATGAAAGTTTGTTTTGAATGTGTACAGTTAGGGACAATTGTGGACATTTTTAAAGTCTTTTTAAAAAGTCTTGGGGACAAAATTGGATTTAAAAAAAGGTAATAATGAAGCTGAAGTTTTTAAAAAGAGTTTGGGAAAAAGGCAACATTTGAAGAAGTGTTAGTGTTAGGGACAAAGGTGGGCTATGTAAAAAGTGTTGGGCACAGAACTGGGCATTTAAAAATGTTGGGGACAATTGTAGGCATATTAAAAAGTGTAGGGTGTGGATTTTTTTTTTAAGTGATGGGGACAAGGTAAGCATTTTACAAAGTGTTAGAGACATAGGTAAGTAGTTAAAATTGTTGGGAACAAACCATTTTAAATGTGGGCATTTAAAAAAGCCTATTAAAAGCCATGTTAAAATGTTGGGGACAAAGGTAGGTAGTATTTAAGTGATGGGGACAAAGGTAGGTATTTTAAATAGTGTTGGGGACGAAGGTGGACATTTCAAAAGGTACTGGGAACAAAGGTAGACATTTTACATAGTGTTGGGGATGAAGGTGGATACTTCAAAAAGGTATTGGGGACAAAGGTAGACATTTCAAAAACCTTTTAAGGATAAACTTTGGACATTTTAGAAAGTGTTGGGGACAGAGTTTTTTGGGGACAGTTGTGGGGATATTGAGACAAATTTGAAATAAAAGTGGGCATTTAAAATGTGTTGATGACTAAGGTGGACATTTTAAACGTGATGGAGACAGGTGAGCTGTTAAATAGTGTTGGAGGAAAAATTAACATTTTGGAAAATGTTCCAATACACAGTGTGCGCACACAGTTGTTTTAAATGTGGTCACACATATCTGTTTATTTATGTTTTGCCTTGGAGATCGTAAACTTCCAAATCAGGCTAAAACTCAAACAAACCAAGTTCCTATAAGGAATAAATTTTACTCTCTGACTTGGAAAGCATTATTTATTTAATTCAAATTTATACCATGGAAGCAGCACAGACACGTTAATAAGTACTAGGCCATATTTACACAACTGAGCTAGCAAATATTGAGATTTCATGAGCTTTAGAGAGATAAGTTTTTATTTTATTTTATTTTTAGGGACAAAGGTGGCCATTTTAAAGTAGTCAGGACCAATCTAGGCATTTTATAAGTGTGGGGGACAAAGAAAGCAATAAAATAGGAGTAAAATAGTCAGTGATGGAGCTGGACCTTTTAGTCAGGCCATTCAAAAATTGGTAGAGAAAAAGTTTCAAAATGTCTAAAAAAAACAGGCACAAAGTTGTGCATTTTAGAATGTTTAGGACAGAATTATTCATTTACAAATTGTTTGGGGTTTCTATATTTGTTGGGGACAAGGTTGGACATTTAGAATGTGTTGGGGACAAACTTGGGATAACTGAGAGCGTACTGGGAGCTACTGTTATTACTACTGCCCTTACTGTAAAAAAAAAAAAAAAAAAAATTATATATATATATATA
This sequence comes from Ancistrus triradiatus, assembly GCA_025084515.1. Classification (NCBI taxonomy): domain Eukaryota; kingdom Metazoa; phylum Chordata; class Actinopteri; order Siluriformes; family Loricariidae; genus Ancistrus; species Ancistrus triradiatus. The sequence continues at coordinate 1,467 of JAJAGP010006321.1, read as the reverse complement.
AAGTTTTAGGGAAAATTGTTTTTTAATTTCCTAAATAAGGAGTCCATGAATGAGCCAGTACTGTCAGGGCCTCTGAACCAACCAGTAGTGCCTGAAGGACAGCAGAAACAGGATTGATCCTGGAGGGCTTTATGGCACTGGAACTTGACCTAATGGCACTTAACAGAGTCTCTAAACGGTCACAAATACCTGACGGAATGTCTGGGAGTCCAGTGATGCCTGATAAATAATCTGTGTGGTCATCAATGTGTTGAATAATGTCTGGAAGGCCATGAGTGCCTAATGTAGGGTCTGAGCGGTTATTGGATTATCAGTGCAGATCTGGGAGGTTATCGGCTCCAAAAAAATCTGCTCCTGGTTGAAGGTCTGGGAGGTCATTGGCACCTGATGGTGGGTCAGGACAACTGCAAACAAAGTTATAGTTATCATCTATTATCTTTTAAGCCACCCACAGAGGTTGGGTCCCTTTTTGAGTCTTGGTCCTCCCAAGGTTTCTTACGTATAACGTTTAGGGAGTTTTTCCTTGCCACTGTCACCCTAGGCTTGCACAATTTAGAATTGGCCTTTTAGAGAAGATACTCTAAAATTGTAAAGCTGCTTTGGGACAATCCTCCATTGCGAAAGGCGCTTTATAAATAAATTTGACTTGACTTATAGTTATGACCGGTGCTCAGGTTGTTCAGGTTATTGTCTTTTTGTCCCACTCTCTGTGACAAAAAGCATGCCAGAGGTCACTGACATCACGTGTCATCATTTTTGTAGACTGTTTTGAGGTGCTGGCTTGTTTTGGTGCCGGATGCTCACTGTTGTCGTTTGTTTTGCTTCGTTTGTTTGCATTTTGTTGTGCTAATTCTGGTGCAGACCGGCAGCACAGGATGCAAGGCGGATACCAACCCTAGAAGGAATTCCACTGTACTGCACGGCACATACACACTCTCACGCTCACCCACAATTTGATACTTTAGAGACATATTGCATGTAGAGCTGTGAGACAACAGTGCTAACACCTGCACCTGCTCCACCCCTTTCAAGAATGAAACAAACTGATCAAATCTCACTAACTAATTTCCTCGGTGTCCTCTAAGTGCCCTGGGTGTGTGGGGCTTGGCGTGCAAAGATGATTATAATACGATTATCTTGAATGCATAAATAATGTGGTGATCCTGTTTGTTTTCTTTTTTATGTTTCTTGTATTTAGAGTGTCCTGTGAGTTCTGACATCTACTATGGATGTATTTCTGATGTCGTGACTGTCATGTCAATAAAAGACTGTAATTATATTCTGTAGCCTCTGGCTCTTTGATACAACAATGTAAACAGTATAGAATGGTTTGTTTAGGTGTGTAAATATTGGCCCACTTAAGGAAATGGAAGTTTAAGGAAAAACCCTGCTGTCTTGCCTTCATAATAAATCGTCTGATATGCATCTACTCTGTGCTGCTTACTTTAATATTTCACCGATTGAGGT